>JAMPIV010011845.1:137500-138808 GCA_024509875.1 Oreohelix idahoensis | reverse complement strand
TTTATATATATCAGGGGCCCCCCCCCCCCCCCCCCAGTTGTTAAAAACTCTTTCTTTGGTGTGTAGTTTTGTTAACTCATTACTGGATAATAGTTGTTGACTCATGCTTTACACTTAGTTAAATGATGTGAAATGTCTCCACCAGTAGGATATATGTATAATGTTGGGACTGGTGTAGTAAAGTGTAACGATTGTCAACTCATCAAACCCAGCACAGTTTTGGTCATACAGGTCATCTTGTCCTGGAACGTGATGAGGCCCCGACAAGAATGTGAGTGTAAACAATGAGTGTGTATCTGAATGTCAGTACGCGAATGGTAGAATGATTCGATAGAGTTGACAGGTTGGTAGTACATCACTCATACTCACACTGTTCGAATTCAAGAAGTACTGGAACTACGGTGGTCTTTTTATAACATTTAATGGGACGCACACTTGGACAGTACGTGTATGGTTACAGGAACAAATGTCGACATAGACAGCATAATGTTGATCACAGGAATATCATCTTAAGTTAGCATTCATGCTTGGCAAATATCATAATGGAGCATTCGTAAATAAGCATTCAGCGTTCCCATCATGTAAATCATCTGGCTTTACTGACTGGGCCACGTCAGAACCATAAATCCAATACATAGGAAGGCTCCTAGACCTAACCTCGTCTAGCGAATATTCCTTCACGTAAAGTTCAATATATATATATTTCATAATATAGGAATCCCAGACATGGGTTCTCACATGTAGCAGTGATCTCTTGGTTCATCGAGCGATAGTACAGGCATCCCTTTTTCTCACTCGATAAATACAAAGTATATGAATTTCAACATGGCTGTTCTCTCTCTCGTGAGCTTCACTCACTATAGAATATAGACCAAAATTAGTCATTCATAAATGTCCTCATTTCTTCATAGGTTCTCTCATAGAGGTAATTGAATAATATCATACAATCCAGTGCTGATACATAGGAATGTCTTCTTCCTTTGAATGGATATTCTTTTTAAAAGTACCACTGTGCATCCTGCTTACCATTAGGTGTGACATTCACCATGTGACTTATATGTTGTACACGTGACTGGCAACTTCATCATGTAAAACCTATGGCCACATAAAGCACTGCTACACGAGCAAGTGAATACTTTATGCAGGCTTCCGGCACGGCTACCGGCGGCAATGGTGGCTTCTTGCTGTACGGAGCGTCACAAAATGGTGATGATTATTAAGAAACATAGGAGCCGCGGTAGCGCAGTGGTTAGTGCACTGGTTTCCTTGCTCGGTGGTCCATGGTTCGATCCTCAGTTGAGGTGGGAT
>JAMPIV010011845.1:0-132500 GCA_024509875.1 Oreohelix idahoensis | reverse complement strand
TGAATGGGGGTTTCGAGGGTGTGGTGAAGTGAGATGTTATAAATATTTATAGGGGACTTAGTGTACTGACTGAGATCAGCTGTGAAGGTATCTATATCTAATAAGAGTAGTGTATTATAGATAACCTTACTTGCTGCCACATATATGTATATCTCAGTCAGAATTATTCTGGAATAGTGTGATGACTACGTTGTATGTCTAGGGTATGTGTATGATGAAGTGTAAGTCATAACAACAACAGACAGATAAACAATTTAATTTATTCCACCACACTTGACAACACTGTGACACTCACATACATATAACACTCTAAAGGATATCTTAAAGGAGTCACTGATAACTTTTCAAATAACAATATGTATTCATTGCTGTTATGAATGAATATGTGTGTCCTGATTCAAATACAAAGGGAACCAGGAATCACAATCAATTTTACTTACAAGTTATATGTACAGAATTTATCAATATGAATATGGTAATGACATATATTATTAAAAGTATCCTATGTGTGTCAGTTGTGTAGTAGTAATATGAGGTAATACTGGTTTTGTTTTGTTCAAGCTCTGTTGGTATTTGTCATCATGACTTCAATAGTTTGTCTTTATGGGAACTATTATTGGAGATGTTCTCAGTTCCTGATATTAACACAATTTAATTCCCCTCTTAATGTTATTTTTACAAGGTCATTTTAAGCTGGGGGTACATAATTTTGAGCTCAGCTGGCCACATCAGCTTATCTTGCGTGATGGCGGCAGGAACAGACTCCTCTGCTCGATTCTCCCCTCGGCTCTGGAGACACCTCACTGATAGCTAAATGGACCAAGGAGTATGCTGTCCGACTCTGGATTCAGCAAAGCTCTGACCAGGTGCTGCTCAATACCATCAAGACCACGGTCCCTGAAAACAAGAAGGATGTACCTTCTACTTCATAACTAACTTATACTCTCTTTTTACACTGATCACAACACATCACAAACATTGAGTTCAGAGCATTAGGCCAACTGTCAGCTTCATCTGAAATACTTTATACCAGTATTAACCTCCTTAATGGTTACTACGCCTCTGCACTTCCAGCATTATTTCTGTCTAATCAATAATCTAGGTGTCAGTGTACTGTTTGGCCATTCCATGCAGTTTTACTTTCCTCCGACACCTTCTGTTCAGGCTGGAGCATATAGGCTTTACATCATGTTTGCTACTGAACTACACATATATACAGGCATAAATTAACAATTCACATTCAATTTTCATTAAAAGATACTGAATGTTTCAAGCTTACCACAATTCATGGAAACAAACACAGATACGTTGATTAGCAATGAATTCTGGCACAATTACTGGCACAAATTCCCATCTGCTTATGTTCCAGGCTTTTATTTAGCAAAAATATGAGCTGGCTTCAACGCACTGTTGCTTTATCAAGCTTATTTGACTAGTGGTCTCGAACTAACGCTCCTAAGTGAGTATATCAGCGAGTCTAGCCAATGGAGCCACGTTTCGACAAGTATTTGAAAAAATTTTAACTTCCTACGTCTCCCCTAACAACGAAAGATAGTATTTATAGCCCGACCAATCGTGGTTAGTCTTTCATTTGTTGCGCTCCAATCAATTTGGAGTTTACATGGTAGGCTATTTCTGTAACGTAAGGTTTTTTTTCAAACATGTTATAAAAAAAATTTTATGAGCAGAAATGATTTCATGTTGTCAGGCATCCCCACTATTTTATTTTGGTTATAATTTATTAATTCCTGGACTATTTGCGTAACGTTTTACATATTCTTTGTCAGCAAGCCCTAAGGAACCCAAATCCAAATTTAAAAGAGCTACGTGGCTGCGTTCAAAATATGCAATTTCTTCTACCTCCTGTTTCGAAGATGTGCTGTCTGGGTACTGTAATGTTTTCAAACGTAAACCCATCTATTGTTATCTTTCCTAATAAGCGTTTTTTATGATTTTAAAACCTAACTCTGGGAAGGGTAGTGTATTTTATCACTGTTCGTCCGAAAAAGTTAGTGCATGTAGCCTAACACGCGTGATAGTAGTAATTGTGTATCGCGTTACGCTTGTTGGGGGTGGCATTAATAGCGAGACGCGTGTTTAATTTTGCATGCGTTCCTGATTTTATTCGCCCCTCTCTCTTTCTATTTGAGTCCATCTGTTCGTTCGTTTTGGTAACGCAGTATAATTAATGTTAGGATTAATTTAGGTCATTACGCAGTCTGCCTCTCAATGTTTTTCCAAGAAATACAGCACACGTTTCATTGAAGAAAGCGGGTATAATACAGTAAGCTTTTACTATCAACGTGAAAGCGTTACAATTTGCAGACGAAGCAGAAAACAAGGGGGATTTCGAGTACCTTCTTTGTGACAGCACTGTTATTTTACCATTGCTCTTTTCTTTATTAATTTTATTTGTTAGGCTTCATATTTACCTAATAATTTATATATGTGGATTAGAATATTCCACGACACCTCCCCTCTTAAAACAGACATTATATGTCAGTCCTTTATTCTATATACACATAGAGAAATTTATTATTATTTCTGGGGTTTACGGTGATTCTCATCACACGGATGGCGGCTTAAAAAAAATCCGCTCCCAAATTGGTTTTTCCAGATATATACTCAATGCTAAAATTATATGGAGCCAAAAGTAAAGACCATCGGAGTAACCTGGAGTTCTCATGCCTAGCCTGTGCTAGAAACGATAAAGGTTTGTGGTCTGTTTGCAACTTAAATGCCTTCCCATATAGATAAATATTGAATTTCTTTATCGCCCATATTACTGCAAGACATTCTTTTTCGCTAGTTGAGTAGTTGATTTCAGCTTTATTCAACTTTCTGCTAGCATATGCCACTGGGCTTAATTCCCCATCCAATGCATCTGATTTCTGTAGTAGAGTTGCACCTAACCCAATATTACTTGCATCCGTCCTTACCATGAATTCTTGACTTAAGTCAGGTAATTTCAAAATGGGTTTACTTGTGAGCTTTTCCTTCAATTCTTGGTAAGTCATTTCACATTGTGGTGTCCATGTAATGCGATCTGGATGTCCTTTACGTGTCAATTCAGTTAACGGTGCACATATGGAATTAAAGTTTTTGATATACTTCTGGTAGAAACCACATAATGAGACAAAGGATCTCACGTCCTTCTTGGTTTGTGGTCTCGGGGCTTTCTGTAGTTTCTCTAAATTCTTTGGGTCAGGGGTCATGTTTCCCTGATAAACTGTGTGTCCCAAAAATTCCAATTCTTTACATCCAACGCAACATTTGGTTGGTCGGGCTGTTAAATTTGCCTCCCTAAGTCGATCAAACAGCATGTTCAGAGAGTCAATGTGTTCCTCAAATGTTTCTGTTGCTATAAGGATATCATCCATAAAATTTGTTATACAGGGATTATTCAGAGGATCCAATAATTTTCTCATCATTCTAGAGAAGACACTAGGCGCATTCTTCAATCCAAATGGCAATCTATTAAACTCATAGTGTCCTTCTGAGGTACTAAAAGCTAGGTATGGTCTAACCTCAGGCTTTACTGGAATCTGATAGTATCCTTTACTCAGATCCACTTTTGAGAAATATTTAGCTTTATATTGCCTGGCAAACAGCTGATTTGTATCCGGCAATGGATCCACCTGTCCTTCTGTAATAGCATTCAGTCTCCTGTAATCTATACAGAGTCTATGTTCTCCAGAGGGCTTCCTTAAGAGTACAACACCGGAACTATACGAAGACTCACTGTGCGAAATAATTCCTTCCTTCAATAGATAGTCTATCTCTTCCTTCAAAGCTTTCTCCTTAGCAAACGGAATCGAATATGGTTTCATACAGACAGGTGTGGAGTCTATTAGTTTCATATCATATTCCAATAGGTTTGTATGCCCTGGTCGGTCTGTTAACACCTCTGCATGATTATTTAGAACCTGTTGCACTCTCTCTTTCTGAGTTTTCGTTAAATGTGTACTGATTTTCACCTGTGCTGCTGTCTCACAGGGGTGTAATGGATATTCAAATGATGAAAGTGGTTCCTTTTTCATCTCCATGGCGATGGACAAGGTCAACAAGTGTGTCTCTTCCTGATGTTCTCTTTCCAAATATTTCTTCAGGAGATTCACATGATAGATTTTTTCTTTCCCCTTCTTATCTATCTTATAATTTGTTCTAGACACCTTCTCTAAAACTGTATATGGACCCTGCCATCCAATTTGTAACTTATTCTGACTCCCAGGCAAAAGAAGCAGTACTTTCTCTCCCACAGCCAAATTTCTGTCTTTCGCCTTCCTGTTATAATAGGCAGCATGTTTCTTCCTGGCTTGTTTCAAATTTTCATTGGCAAGTTTCCAACCAGTTTTTAAACGAGTGGTCAGCTCATTCACATATTGGTATGAAGATGTAATGTTTTCCTCTGCCTTTTCATCAGTCCACGTTCTTAACAAAGCTACATATGGACCTTTAATTGTGTGGACCTATTTGTCCATGCACCGGTATGGTCTCTTCCACTCGAAGCTTTATAGTGATGATTTTTCCTCCCAGAATTATCATTCACAAAACGACCGCTACCAATTTTTCTTTTGGGGCTTTCTCCCCACTTAAAATTCTTGATGAGAGATTTCCTCTCTACATCCTCTTCCTCCAGTTTGTTTAAGTCCGATTGAGGGATTTTCGGCTTATCCTGGGGTAAGACATCTTTTTGCACTCTCCGCATAGTGGCCATTGTAAAACAGTTAAGTGAAGCTTGTCCGTGAAAAGGGGCTTCCCATTCCATTTGGTCCACTTTATCAAATCTATTTCTCTTTTTATTATCAGGCCTAATTTTGCCCCGTGGCGTGTCCAGGTCCTGATCCATGTTCCCACTTGTGGGTGTTCCCTCATGTGCTATGCTACACCTTTCTACAAAATTCTCAATGTCCCATCTTGCTTTGGGCCAATAATAATTGTGAGCCACCTTTTGAATGAGGGTACCTATTTTCTCATGGTCCCCATCTGGTTTCACATGTAGGCTCCTTATTAAGTTTGCCCTATATCTTTTAGGAAGTACCAGCTGTCCTTGACCTTTGGATCTAGCTCCAGTCTTTCTATACATCAACTTGTTTTTCATGTAAAAATCTCCCTTGCCTGGAGTTGTATGACAAGTTGACAATTTTCTGAAACAAGGCTTGAGTGTTTTATCCCCAGCCTGTGCCTTCCTCATCTCATCTGGGTGAGTATTTATGGGATTATCCTCCTCCTTTTTTTGACTGTGATCTGGTCTGCACTGTTGCCAATATCACAGGTCTCTTGGGATTCCCCAAGAAGACATATCTACACCCCAATATTAGAGGGTAGATTGGCTCATTTATCACTGCTGCTTTTATGATTCCTTCCACATATCGCGTTTTCACTTTTATTCGGGCGACGGGAAGTGTCATGGTAGCTACATCCTTGGTTGCAGTTTGAATCTCCACTGTTTCTGTGGTGTATTGATCGGCCTGCACCAGGTGAGAACTCACAACGGAATCGTAATCTAAACCGGTATCATATAAACATCTTATAGTGACACCATTACAGATGACATCTTCACACACTGGGTGGTGGTATGGTTCCTGTAATTCTTCAGGTTTGCCCTTCTTTTCCTTTTTCCCCGATGTCATAGCAGCAAAATGAGGAGGTTTCCTTCTACAATGGTCAGTGTCATGATTGTTCATCTTACAATTTTTACACCACCTTTTTCCTTGGTTGAAAGATTTTCTTTCATCATATTTCCTTTCATCGAATTGTGGGTTTTTATTTTTATTTTCATACCGTGGCCTATCAAATTGGTGCTTACCTTTATTTTGATCCTTAGGATCAAATTTATTAAAGTTCTGTGGTGCCCTAAAGTTGTCCACCTGTTTCTTTTTATTACCTGTTACCTCTGCTTGAGCTGCTTGATACCTTTCAGCAACATTTAGCAACTCACCCAGCCTCTCTGCACCTTGTTCCATGAGAAACTTTCTCAGGTCTGGAGCCATGGACTCTCTTAATTGCTCTATAAGGACCATTTCCTTAAGATCTTGGGTTTTCCCCAGAGAAGTCCATTTCTCCAAGTATGTCTCTATTCGTGCAGAGAACTGGTGATAGGTTTCACCTGACAGTAGTTTAGCATTCCTAAATTTTTTCCTATAAAATTCTGCATTCTTTTCATACCTTAACAAAAGAGCCTGCTTTAGCATGTCATAATTTTCCTGATCACCTCTGCTCATTTTTGCAAAAACTTCATAAGCTGCCCCACGAAGTCCCTGAGATAACTTTAAGCTCCACCTTTCTCTCTCTAACCCATACGTGGTAGCTAATAGTTCATACCTATTTAGGTAGCTCTCTATATCATCGTCTTTCTCAACAAAATGATCTAAATGAAAATTCATAGCTGAGGTTGAGGCTCCTTGGCTAGTAGTGGCATCAGAGGCAAAGGGACTGGCACCATTTTCAGGAGCATGGCCCTGAAACTCAAACTCCCTTAGTCGTAATTCATGTTCCCTTTGTAATCTTTTCTCCTCCTTTTCTGCTTCCCTTTCTGCAGCTAATCTCTTCTCTTTCTACAGCTAATTTCTTCTCTTCTCTTTCTGCAGCCTGTCTTCTTTCCTCGGCTTCCCTTTCTGCAGCTAATCTTTTGTCTTCTCTTTCTGCTTCCAATTTCTTAGCCTCAGCCTCAATCTGCAACCTCTTAGTCTCAGCCTCTAACTTTCTTTCGGCCTCTTTTTCTAATCTTCTTTCTTCGCGTTCAATAAATTTGTCACATTCCGTAGTGACATAGGCAACCATAACTTGCCCATCTAATCCTAACTCCTTTGCAGTCTGAACAGCAGCAGATCGAAATTTGGCCAGGTCCGCCATTGTCTATCAATATATATCTAATGGACAACACAGGCACCGTGAGCTCAACCTTATTTAATTCCACCCAAGGATACCTTTTAATTCTTATATTCCCTGAAGTGAATTACCCCCAATATTTTTAATAGGTAAAGATTCAAAATCCCAAGAGCGAGACCCCAATATATGTGGTGAAGTGGGATGTTATAAATATTTATAGGGGACTTAGTGCACTGACTGAGATCAGCTGTGAAGGTATCTATATCTAATAAGAGTAGTGTATTATAGATAACCTTACTTGCTGCCACATATATGTATATCTCAGTCAGAATTATTCTGGAATAGTGTGATGACTACGTTGTATGTCTAGGGTATGTGTATGATGAAGTGTAAGTCATAACAACAACAGACAGATAAACAATTTAATTTATTCCACCACACTTGACAACACTGTGACACTCACATACATATAACACTCTAAAGGATATCTTAAAGGAGTCACTGATAACTTTTCAAATAACAATATGTATTCATTGCTGTTATGAATGAATATGTGTGTCCTGATTCAAATACAAAGGGAACCAGGAATCACAATCAATTTTACTTACAAGTTATATGTACAGAATTTATCAATATGAATATGGTAATGACATATATTATTAAAAGTATCCTATGTGTGTCAGTTGTGTAGTAGTAATATGAGGTAATACTGGTTTTGTTTTGTTCAAGCTCTGTTGGTATTTGTCATCATGACTTCAATAGTTTGTCTTTATGGGAACTATTATTGGAGATGTTCTCAGTTCCTGATATTAACACAATTTAATTCTCCTCTTAATGTTATTTTTACAAGGTCATTTTAAGCTGGGGGTACATAATTTTGAGCTCAGCTGGCCACATCAGCTTATCTTGCGTGATGGCGGCAGGAACAGACTCCTCTGCTCGATTCTCCCCTCGGCTCTGGAGACACCTCACTGATAGCTAAATGGACCAAGGAGTATGCTGTCCGACTCTGGATTCAGCAAAGCTCTGACCAGGTGCTGCTCAATACCATCAAGACCACGGTCCCTGAAAACAAGAAGGATGTACCTTCTACTTCATAACTAACTTATACTCTCTTTTTACACTGATCACAACACATCACAAACATTGAGTTCACAGCGTTAGGCCAACTGTCAGCTTCATCTGAAATACTTTATACCAGTATTAACCTCCTTAATGGTTACTACGCCTCTGCACTTCCAGCATTATTTCTGTCTAATCAATAATCTAGGTGTCAGTGTACTGTTTGGCCATTCCATGCAGTTTTACTTTCCTCCGACACCTTCTGTTCAGGCTGGAGCATATAGGCTTTACATCATGTTTGCTACTGAACTACACATATATACAGGCATAAATTAACAATTCACATTCAATTTTCATTAAAAGATACTGAATGTTTCAAGCTTACCACAATTCATGGAAACAAACACAGATACGTTGATTAGCAATGAATTCTGGCACAATTACTGGCACAAATTCCCATCTGCTTATGTTCCAGGCTTTTATTTAGCAAAAATATGAGCTGGCTTCAACGCACTGTTGCTTTATCAAGCTTATTTGACTAGTGGTCTCGAACTAACGCTCCTAAGTGAGTATATCAGCGAGTCTAGCCAATGGAGCCACGTTTCGACAAGTATTTGAAAAAATTTTAACTTCCTACGTCTCCCCTAACAACGAAAGATAGTATTTATAGCCCGACCAATCGTGGTTAGTCTTTCATTTGTTGCGCTCCAATCAATTTGGAGTTTACATGGTAGGCTATTTCTGTAACGTAAGGTTTTTTTTCAAACATGTTATAAAAAAAATTTTATGAGCAGAAATGATTTCATGTTGTCAGGCATCCCCACTATTTTATTTTGGTTATAATTTATTAATTCCTGGACTATTTGCGTAACGTTTTACATATTCTTTGTCAGCAAGCCCTAAGGAACCCAAATCCAAATTTAAAAGAGCTACGTGGCTGCGTTCAAAATATGCAATTTCTTCTACCTCCTGTTTCGAAGATGTGCTGTCTGGGTACTGTAATGTTTTCAAACGTAAACCCATCTATTGTTATCTTTCCTAATAAGCGTTTTTTATGATTTTAAAACCTAACTCTGGGAAGGGTAGTGTATTTTATCACTGTTCGTCCGAAAAAGTTAGTGCATGTAGCCTAACACGCGTGATAGTAGTAATTGTGTATCGCGTTACGCTTGTTGGGGGTGGCATTAATAGCGAGACGCGTGTTTAATTTTGCATGCGTTCCTGATTTTATTCGCCCCTTTCTCTTTCTATTTGAGTCCATCTGTTCGTTCGTTTTGGTAACGCAGTATAATTAATGTTAGGATTAATTTAGGTCATTACGCAGTCTGCCTCTCAATGTTTTTCCAAGAAATACAGCACACGTTTCATTGAAGAAAGCGGGTATAATACAGTAAGCTTTTACTATCAACGTGAAAGCGTTACAATTTGCAGACGAAGCAGAAAACAAGGGGGATTTCGAGTACCTTCTTTGTGACAGCACTGTTATTTTACCATTGCTCTTTTCTTTATTAATTTTATTTGTTAGGCTTCATATTTACCTAATAATTTATATATGTGGATTAGAATATTCCACGACAGAGGGAGGGAGAGTGGTTTATAGAACAGCTATATGAAAATATGCCCCACATAGTGCCCGGGGAGTCTGATGAGACAAAGAAAGAATAGGGGTTTTGCTCCCTCAGGAAACTAATGAGGCGACTAATATGATATTATTCATGAGGCTGACAACCTCATCATGTAAAACAAATTGCGACAAGAACTACTGTGGCGTTAGCACAATAATGATGTGGCGCAGGCTTCCTTATAGTGGTAGCTCCATAGGAAGTTAAACCAGAAAATGATGATGATAAAACGACCAGGTTAAAATATCAAGTTCGGCTATGGAATAAATCACAGCCATATTTTCAGTTGACGTGTTATATTTATCATAGAATAAAAGAAACAGAACTGTTCAAGCTTTCTAAAACCGTATAGTCAGGGTGATCAAAGCGCGGCCCACGTGCAGTATGTGGCTCGCGCGAGCCAGTATTGCGGCTCTCATAACGTACTCAAAATTATATTTAAAAATTTCCAAAATAAAACTGAATTATTATTGTATACTTTTGACCATAGAGATCCTACACAATAAGAAGGTGAGATGCCAATGGCATTGAGTTTTAAGAGACATTCTTTATATTTTGACATATCAGTATCATTTTCCTTTGTAGTCATTGCATAGAACCACCACAACAGGTGCAAGAAGCTTGCACCAAATATCCACATGCTTTTGTAGCAGTGATTATTTTGACATATAATCATATATACAACTTATTGTGTGTGCAAACATATATAGATGGCTCTTTCAAAATTTTCTCCAGCTCTCAAAAGTCACATAGTTGGACACCCGTGCTATATAGCTTTAAAAATTGTATCAACCAGAAACAGGACATTGGTGTTATCAACTAACTGACACCATTTTATTTTGTTCTTTGCATTCCAGTTCCTTGTGGTACATCAGTCTTGAACAAGATCTCTACAGTTCATTTGCTCGTCAACATCACGCACACTTGTAGTACAATGAGGAATTGATGACAAGGACCAGACAAGTACTAGTGGAAGAAGGAGTGAGAAAAAGACGCTGGCGATGGATATGATACATGTAACTCTTATTCTCGAATCCCCAGGGTAATTGAGATGGCATTAAGCGCCCGTCTTCTCCATTAAGCGTTTCTCCCTCCCCGTTAAGCGTCTCAGTCAATCAATCAATCAATACTCCCCAAGGAGCATAGCCTTCAACAAACAAAGCGAAGTCTTCCTGCCACGTGCCATCAGCTCATGTTTTTCCATGTCTCCATGGTAAGCGTTTCCTTTCCCTTGATAAGCGTCACCCCATCTCTGCTATAATGCGGTCCCTCCACTCAAGTTACACGCTTTCGTTACCCCACTTTGCGTCTCCCATCCCCTTTCAAAAGCCCCCTCTCTGCCGGTGTAAGAATATATAACGACTTATAAATTCTTGTCGTATGAGAAAATTCACTGCAACAGAAGTAGAAAGATCCAAACCTGCAGGACGACCCAAAGTTGGCTGGGAGGACAACATCAGACAATCTCTGAAGGCCCGAGAACAGGACTGGAACTAGAAGACAGCCGATATGATAGCATGGTACTGTCTCTGGTTAATCTCTAAACCCCAAGGTGGAAGAAGAACGATTAAGTAAGTAAGTAAATAATAGGGGAGGGATCCCGTTACACCCCCATTGAAGCATTTTGGGAATACGGTGTTAGGCCCGTGTTTTCTTGACCATCGGCACACTAGGGGTGATGCGGTCAGCATCACGCCGGCCGCCTTAGCCTTCCTAGAAGCTGTTCTGGTACCCAATTCATGAGGCTGGGTCGACCCCGGAGCTGTAACCGCGCTGCTGTTACTGGTTACTGTGTGTTATCTCTCTAGGTGGCAGATGGCAGGCCTAGTGACGTAATTTAAGTTTACAACTTCTCTTTTTATCTTCTTTTATCTTCCAAGTTATTTAGTTGATATCATTACTGGCCATCTCCGCCAGAGGTGTAAATTCCTGGATGATACTCTAATCCTTTTCTTGTATACTTCAGGTTCGTGCAGTTCCTTCTTTGATGTTAATAGTGACTTCGTATAGTGGTAGTTTAAATATACATGGCATTCAATCAGCAACTCATAAAGATGGAATCTAATTCACTCTGATTCTTCAAAAGCTTTTAATAACTTAATAAAACAACAAGTATAATGGGTCATTCAAATGATAGAGTTCTCATAGAAGCCTTTACTTGGTCTTTGGTATTTCAGGTTAACTCGTAAATGAATTCTATGTCTCGTAAACTTCCGTATTCCTCTTTAACTTATTCTTTTCTCCGTAGACTTCCTTAGTCTTCCCAAACTGCTTCTATTTCCTCATATATGTTACGGTAGTTTAATTGGCATTGTCTGCTAGAGGTTAGCAGCATGCGATTTTAGGGGTTACAACGTTTAATGTAATGTAAAAATATTATTAGCCTATTGAACGCTGTGACGTTTCAGCGTTGGTAGTCACGCACCGTGACCAAGAGACGGGACCCTTTCTTGAATGACCGTCGAACTGAGAAGACGTGTCCTTGTATTCTTATAGTGTCGGGCATGGAGTGCCACACAGTTATATTGTATTTTATTATGGACATGGGTCAGTCCACTGTTATGATGAAGAAAGATGAATGTTACAGGTTAGTAATTGACTAAACCTAGTCGAGATGAATTAACAGTCCGTTTTTAGTTATATTAGTGCCAGACGCATAATCTCACTGTCGGTCGTTGGGATCACCAACCACGCGTGCATACAGTTATGTCGTTCTGCCTACAGTAATTCAGATTTACGGGACAAAGGACTGATATGCAAGATAGCTGATTCAATATAGGATTCTAAATTATATATGTGATGTATTCATGATCAACATATGATGTCTGAAAATGTGTAATAAATTGTTTGGACTCAAAAAGGGACTTATCACATTCATTGAGGTTGACTAGTTCCAACAGTTGTGATAGTCACAAGATTATACACCCATCTTCGCGTAACACACCATCAAGCACGATACAGAAATAAAATGAATGAATTGATGCACTGGCCAATGGAAGTGGAAGCTTCCTTCATTCAATGAAAATCTTCAACGGTCACACATTTAAACAGAGGAGGTTTTGCAACAGTGGTGACATTATATATATATAAGAAGAGAAGAAAACACAAACCCCCTCCTCGCAACAATATACCAATGCTCTTTATTAGCATTCCATACTTTATTTGTTACTTAAATATCTTCCTCGACGAACTGGTCAGACAGGTCTCTATAACTGATCCTAGCAACAAAATTCATCTCATGCGTAAATAATTGTATGTATACACTTCTGATACTTACAAGTGAGAGAGCATATTTGAAGTTCTTCTATAAAAGTCGACATTCACTTTTTCTTGAAAATCATATGCAATTCTGGATACTTCAAACCTTATTCAATATGGCTCCTTTATAATATCTCTAGTTTCCTTCAAATGTTTACAGCCTTTTGATACTTTACAGATAGTCGTTATATGCTCATAACCATCAGTTTTCTTGGTACATATTCGTAAAGTACTCATACTGAAGTGACAAATCGTGCTTCTGCACAACTCTCCTGGAAACAAATTATACTCTGTGCAGAAATATAACCATAGTTCAATACTTACAAAAAACAGCATAGGCGCTGATCTCCTTTCAGAAATACACCTTAACTGTGAACTACAGAATCAAATACTATCTCCCGATAGAATAACACTGGCTAGTGATGGCTGGACATCTAAACATATTCACATAAACCCTATCACAGAAGGTTCATCTTGTCTGCACAGCGATCACACCTTCTTCCTGAAGCACAACTCAGGACTCACTGTCATCTAATGACCTCTGGTCATTTCGCATGGTGTGTTTCTCTCGCCACTCTTCTGATTCGCTGACCCAAATCTTTTTACTTAAATTTATTGGTCGAGCCTTTTTTTTCTTGTTTTCGAACTTTCTATTTACCACTCAAGATAATCACTCACTATTAATTAACATGAGCCGGTATTCTGAACCGTTGTCAGTTAGCAATATTATTATTTTCATTCATTATTTTCTCTTGTGAGCTGTCCTAACTGTTTATCTCACCTTAACAATAGCATGAATAATGCTTGGGCAAACCCCACGGTGACAAAGCCATTTGTGGTCTAAAAAATCCCACCTCAACTGAGGATCGAACCATGGACCATCGAGCTAGGAAGCCAGTGCACTAACCACTGTGCTACCGCGGCTCTAAGTAAATAAGAAGTGCAGGAAAATCATAATTTTACAACAGAAAACACTGAATAAAAAACCAACCCCCAGTTAAAGTTCAAAGGTGGCACTAGGCAGAATGAAATGCAAATCCTTGCTAGTCAGCTTCAAAAGAGACGACACCTGACAATGAATAAGAAGTTCACACTATACCTTGTTGTGACCTGACAAGTCATTTACATTTTCTTAAACTTTTTATTTACTTTCCAGCGTTGTGGCTAAGCAAACATATTGTGTTACCACATTCGTTTACCACTCTGCTACTTCCTTTTTTTTTAAAGTTCAATTTTCACGCCCGTTAAACGAAACTAGATAAAAATGAGAAGCACTCGATCAAAATCTGTTATTCCTGAGTTAATCATCAAATTACATAGTAATAAAAGTATGTAACTGTGTGGTAAGTAAGGGAGCTCTGAGGCGTGCTGTAAGAGGAGATAAATGTGAGGTTGTAGATCACCAGTGTGGAGCTGTTGAGAAGAATCAGACCTTTGAGAAGAATCAGACTGTTGAGAAGAATCAGACAGTTGAGAAGAATTAGACTGTTGAGAAGAATTAGACTGTTGAGAAGAATCAGACTGTTGAGAAGAATTAGACTGTTGAGAAGAATTAGGCTGTTGAGAAGAATCAGACTGTTGAGAAGAATCAGACAGTTGAAAAGAATGAGACAGTTGCGAAGAATTAGACTGTTGAGAAGAATCAGACTGTTGAGAAGAATCAGACAGTTGAGAAGAATTAGACAGTTGAGAAGAATTAGACTCTTGAGAAGAATCAGACTGTTGAGAAGAATCAGACACATGTCATGTGGACCGAGAGTGGAGGAGAAGACGCTGATGTTGGATAGTACACACTTTGAGGAAACTTCCGGATACTTACACAATGAACAAATAACCGTACACATTGAATACATAACCTTACACAATGAACAAATAACCGTACACATTGAATACATAACCTTACACAATGAGCAAATAACCGTACACTTTGAATACATAACCTTACATAATGAACAAATAACCGTACACATTGAATACATAACCTTACACAATGAACAAATAACAGTACACATTGAATACATAACCTTACACAATGAACAAATAACCGTACATATTGAATACATAACCTTACACAATGAACAAATAACCATACACATTGAATACAAAACTTTACACAATGAACAAATGACCATACACATTGAATACATAACCTTACACAATGAACAAATAACCATACACATTGAATACATAACCTTACACAATGAACAAATAATCGTACACATTTGTCACAGAGTGCTCGAAGATTTTGTCTAGATTATGTTAAAATTCCTTACTTTTCTTTTCCTTCACATTTGTCTGTGTTCTCTACGGAAATAGTTGCACCTGCGATCGTGTCTTTAGCTATTTTTTTCAAGTCTTCACTATTAGTCCTGTCATACTATCAAAATTCTAGCTTCTTCTTCAAAGGCACTTAAAAAAAAGCATTTCTTTAAAGATGTCTATACGATTTATTAGCTTGGTAGAAACCAGTGGTTCCCAGAGTATTATATTTCCGTGTTCAGTGGTCAACTGGAGACTCACGATAAATCATGGTACGTGTCTAAACATGAGCCGGGAAATAATTAACTCTTGGCGTGGGAACAGGAATATTTTAACTTCATGCGAACATATGCTGAGTTTTAAGATCACTTGCTGAGAACCGTTGGGAAGACAACGCACGCTTATAAGTTATAGAATAGAAACCTCAACTTACCTCATATCTACAAGTATATTGTGATTGAGTGTAAAACGCTACTAAAATTCTAGTTCTTAAGCTGTGGATAAAGTCCTGAGCGGTAAGCAAACTCTCAGTATTCGCTTAATTAGCTAACTCTAATATCAAGGGATTAGTTAATGGATGTAAAGTGTGAAATACTAAATATTGTGGTTTTATTTCTTTACATTAGATTGATAGCTATTTTGCATTTATGTATTATGAATGTTATTGATGCATTATAATTATGTAAGTACTGGCTGATATCTGAAAGTACTACATTCTAATGATTTTGAGAAAACTGTTGTGAACGAGAGAAGAACCATGTTGTTCAATGGACGAGTGAATGAAATATTCCTCCAATGCAGTCACGCATGGACGCACACGGCCAGGCGTCTGCTTATAACAAAGGTTGACCTTACTGACCCGACCTTATTGTGAGACTACCGCTAGACAGGAATTTGTAAACAAACGGACAGTCGCTTTTAAGGAAGACTGACTGTTATGGTTTCAGGTAAATATATATTTAGGCACCATTCTGAGACGAAATGTCCAGAATGGCTGTAGTTAATATATCTGTATAAAACAGAAGATTGATTACCTGCATTATCTTCCACAGCCCAGTTGCAGAATCCTAGCCAGTTTCTGGATTTTGATTTCTGTCAATTGTTGCGAGTAAACCACCTAGTTGCTCTATGCTACAGAGAGAACTAGTGCTTACGTCTCAAACCCTCGAGCGGTGATCACAAGTCAGCAACCCTGTGCAGTCTATAGCCCTGAGCAGTCTACAGCTTTAAGCAGTTAACACATCGTCAGCACCTGAACTTCATAACGCAACTTCACAACCAGGTTAACGGAAAGCCTAGTCATCTCTTGGACTGTTGCTCAACTGAATCAAATTCTCCAGTTGGTAATCCCTACCTACTGTGACGCCCAGGAGAAGTCCAAGCAGATAAGTCTACGTAAAACCCAGACCAAAATCAGAATTCACTTATCCAAGAAATAGCCGTAGGAATAAACTTTCGTCAGTGAGGAAAATAGCCTCTGATTCTTATCTGAACCAAAGACACTGACAGTTCTAAATTTCCTAGTATTTCTTTTCAAAGTACATGTCAACATTGATTTTTATATTTCTACTGTAATTAAAGTAATTATGTACATTCGGTAACTCACCATCATTCTGAGTTTGACTTAGTAGATTGTATGTTCTGTTCAGAAAAACATTCTCAACCCTCTTTGTATTACTTATTACTACTAGTTCATCTTCAAAAAGATTTGAGTAAGAAAGAGTTAGTCGTCGCCAGAAAAATACAAGAGTTGGCAGTCTAAAGGTGAGAGAATCACTGACACCAACCTGTGCCCTTCTGTTAACTCTTTCCCTCAACACTAGCTCACATCTGTGAAAACTAGTGTATAAAGGTCGATGCGCTTTCTACACATCTTCCTTACTATACAAAACTCTTTATGCGACAATTGGATTCTCATTCAACGTCAATTGGAGTGCACCATCAACAAATATATCTGCGACAACATTGAATACATAACATTACACAAGGAACAAATTACAGTACACATTGAATACATAACCTTACACAATGAACAAATAACCGTACACATTGAATACATAATCTTACACAATGAACAAATAACAGTACACATTGAATACATAACCTTACACAATAAACAAATAACCGTACACATTGAATACATAACCTTACACAATGAACAAATAACCGTACACTTTGAATACATAACCTTACACAATGAACAAATAACTGTACACATTGAATAAATAACATTACATAATGAACAAATAACCATACACATTGAATACATAACTTTAACAATGAACAAATAACAGTACACATTGAATACATAACCTTACACAAAGAACAAATAACCGTACATATTGAATACATAACCTTACACAATGAACAAATAACCGTACACATTGAATACATAACCTTACACAATGAACAAATAACCGTACACATTGAATACATAACTTACATAACAAGGCAGTTATTCTTCCGGAATCCACAGGGTAAGGGAGGTAGGGGAGACCAAAAAAAACAAACAAACAAACAAACAGAAACACACACATGGGCAAGAGAATAGGAGACAGACATAAAAGCGATAAAAAAGTTATGAAAAAATTTTGAACGAACGGCACAGAACAGAAAGGCCTGGCATAATTTTGTTGAAGGCCTATGCTCCTTGGGGAGCTGAAGAATAATTAAGATGATACGATTGTGAGGTTGTGCACAGAGCAGGCAATCCCATCATATAAAAAGACATGCTTCAAATAACACCTTTACAAGATCACAAGAAGTACTTTGGCTCAGCTGTACAGCAGGGAATCCAGCTGCAGTGGCTTTTAGTCTCCTTACGGAGTTAAAGAAAGGGAGATAGAAGTATTATTTATTTTATTATCTATTCGTTTGAAACGTCTGAAGATTTTCTGTTTTGTCCCGACGAATATTTCATTCCCTGAAAAGTTAACTATTTCTTTGTTATGATTTTTCAACAGCTACTTCTGCACTTGCGCAAAATTGAATCTTACTCTAGTGAATACATAAACATTACACGGTGAATACATAAAACTGACACAGTGAATACATAACCTCACAGGATGAATAAATAACTTTAGCAATCAGACCACACGGTCGTTTATATTTGGACATAATATAACCGACGTAAGATGTGTATAGGTTGAACGGAACGCGGCCTCGCCAATACAAGGCAAAATTTTATTTTAAAAAACATAAATAACCTAACGAAATGAATACATAACCTTAAACAATGAACAAATAACTGTACACATTGAATACATAACCTTACACAATGAACAAATAACCGTACACATTGAATACATAACCTTACACAATGAATAGATAACCGTACACATTGAATACATAACTTTAACAATGAACAAATAACAGTACACATTGAATAAATAACCTTACACAATTTAACAAATAATTTTACGTAGTGACAAATGAATGTATGCATTATAAAGTTAACAAATAACAGTAAGGTAAAGGTAAAGGAACCCGTTACACGCCCATTGAGGCATATTGGGAATATGGTTGTTAGGCCCATATTATCTTGACCGACGGCACACTAGGGGTGATGTGGTCGGCATCACGCCGGCCGCCTTAACCTTCCCAGAGTTGCTCTGGTACCCATTTGCGGTTGGGTCGACCCAGGAGCCGTTTGTGGCCTAAAAAAATTCCCACCTCATCTGGGGATCGAACCATAGACCACTGAGCTACGAAGCCAGTGCACTAACCACTATGCCACCGCGGCTCCCAACAAATAACAGTACGCAGTGCATAAATATTTGTACACTAGTGATTAAATAAGTTTACACAGGTCGTATCTCATGTTACTACAATAGTGTGTATTAGTAAAGTGTATTCGTGTTTTTAGGATGGTGTCTGTATTTATTGAATCTGTAACTACTGTTTAAATACACTCACCACTACTTGTTTCATCTTCTTCTTGGATTCTTAGCCCCTGACAGGCAAAGCAGTCAGTGGCCATCACGCCTAGTGGCGTCTCGTAGGGCAGCAACAAACCGTCCCCATTTTGCTCGGTTGGTGGCCATTCTTCGGGCGGTTCATGCTTTGCATCTCACCCTCCGCCAGGTTGTCTTTGGTCTGCCTCTCTTTCGCCGTCCATAGCATAGCAGTTCTGGTGAAGGTGTCAGGGTCCCTTCTGAGGACATAGCCAACCCAGTTCCAGCATCTGCCCGCGATGATGGTGTACATGCCTTTTTGGCTGCACCGTGTAAGCAGTTCCTGGTTGGAGATGACATTCGGCCAAAAAATTGGTTTGTTTATCTCGTCCTTTTTTCCGAGGAAGAAAACATCCTAAGAAAAGTATCGAGGAAGTATCGCCAGTCCGTTCGCGGGAAGCAAAAGTGGTAGGACCTCGATTCCTCCAGGGAAGTACCTAGGTTTAATTTTTATATTTACTTAGGTTCTTATGTGTCCTATCTAGCCTTCACTTTCTTTCCTTTCCCTGACAAAGGCCTTGTGGCCGTAACGTTGGCTATTTTCTTTGTCTTTTGTCCTCGTAAGACGAATCACCTTTTTTCGATTTTTTTCACACCCATCCATAAGAAAAGTATCCCAGACTTTGTCTTGACAAGTGACAACTACTCACTTTTCACTGTCATATCCTTCTTCGGGATGGGGGAAGAGGGGTGGAAAACGCACTGAGTTTTTTAGAACCTTACTCAGTGAATAAAAAACCGTATGAATAAACAAATGCAGAGCTCATTGCCAGCGACTAAGATGTCGTATCTTAGATGGTTGCAGAATACATCATGGATATCATAGTACTCTACTAATGAGGTCCTGGGAAACGTTGGGGTAAACAGACAAATAATATATAAAGATAAAGAGAAAGCAATCAACATTTGTCAGATATATTCTATCAAGAGAAAAATTATAAATGTGATAATAATGTGGATATAAAACAGAGTAAGGTTGCGACACATACTAGTAGATGGACTGAAAGAATAACACGGGAGGAAGTCGACAAAAGAACAAACAGACAATATTGACTGGAGGTTGTGAAGAGGAATTATTGCTTACGCCACCTGGCACTACACTTAATGATGACCTTAAACATTCCAGTACAAAAGCGCAGGTAAGAACTTTGAATGTTTATAGATCTAGTGAGAATTAACATGGTGGAATGCTTTTAGGGAACAAAAGTAGTAAGAAACCTTTGCTCAGGCAAGCATTTTACCTGTACCAGCATTAGGAAGGCAGGCAGCACTCGTAAATAAGACGCCAGAAAAACAAATTGAATATTCGTATGACATTCGCACACGTGGTAGTTAACAACAGTTGATCTAACTTGCTGTTGTAACACGGAGAATCCACGAGCTTAATATTTTATTGATGAGTGTGAAAGGAAAAGTAAAATAGGGGATGGCAAAGAGAGAAAACACCGGGCAATTTAATATCGTGACATGGAAAGAAAGTCAACAACAGAATTGATAAACAGGCACTAGGAACAGGAAGTTGTAAGAAATAATGTCTAAATTTGGGGAGGAAGCATCTGAGCTCCAGACTAAACTCCGGCTTTCACCTGGTTGGCCGCGTGTAGGAGGACCTCACTATGAATAGGTAACAGGTGGGGGGGGGGGGGGGGGGGGGGGGGGGGGGGGGGGGTGCTGGGAGGTGGCTCGGGGAAGGATGTGGCGATTCCTCGGGATAGCTCAGAGCCAGCGCACAGAATTTTAGCTCTGCATATTTGGAGAACCTCCATGGATAACGGTGAATGCACAGTATGCATCCCCCTACCCCCCCCCCCCCCTCCTCCCCATCCCCCACCCTTTTTCTTGTATGAAACCAGATGTGAAGATTCATTAAATGCACGCCGGGCCAGAATAGAATGCCGGAGAAAGAAACATGAGATCTAGACTCCCACTCAACAAATTCCGGAACGACAGAAAAGCCAAAGTAAAATCGGGGATCTACAGTGTAGATAATGAAGGATTCTTCAACTTGGTACTGACTGCAATAGAGCGACAAGCTTGCCAGTCCTAGTTATCGTCAACAACAACAGAAGGTTGATGAAAACACCACGGAAAGCAGAGAAGTCTAGTCACGTGGCCACGTAGGACGTTGGAGAGAAAGAGATAAACAATATATAAGGATTAGGAACAGGCAATCACAATAATTTGTAACATGTTCTGACAAGAGAAAAATTAGAAATGCCATAATAATGTGGAAAACGGACAGAGGAAGACTGAGAGAAAAACTATAAGATAGACTGACAGTGTTGGGAAGAGGGGGAGGATGTCGACAAGAGAACATATAGACAAGACTATAGAAGACAATAAGTTCTGGAGAAGAATTATTGATTGCGCCACCAGGCACTGCACTTGATGATGACATTAAACATTCCAGTTCAAAACGTATCTAATGACTTAGAATGTTTATATATCTAGTGAGAAGTAACATGGTGGAATGCTTTTAGGGAACAAAGGTAGCAAGGAACATTAGCTTAGGCAAGCATTATTACCTGTATTTGGAAGGTACGCAGGACACGTAAATAAGACGACAGAAAAACAAATTGAATATTCTTAT
Source organism: Oreohelix idahoensis (assembly GCA_024509875.1). Lineage (NCBI taxonomy): Eukaryota > Metazoa > Mollusca > Gastropoda > Stylommatophora > Oreohelicidae > Oreohelix > Oreohelix idahoensis. Next base: position 110,925 of record JAMPIV010011845.1, on the reverse strand, counting down.
GACACTCGCACACGTGGTAGTTAACAACAGTTGATCTAACTTGCTGTTGTAACACGGAAAATCTACGAGATTAATATTTTATTGATGAGTGTGAAAGGAGAAGTAAAATGGGGGATGGCAAAAAGAGAAAACACCGGGCAATTTAACATCGTGACATGGAAAGAAAGTCAACAACAGAATTGAAATCGCTAGAGACCAAAAGTTGTGGAGATACATGATCGCTTTCGCCAGTCGGTATTTTGTTGTAAGAAGCAGACCCAATATTTCTTTAAACTTATAACTGTCAGTCTCTTTTTTTTGCTGATACATTAGTTAGAAAGTCGAATAAACTAAAAAGAGAATCCCTTGAGACTGAAAATAATGAATAGTAAATACAGTACTGACATAGCTTGTCAAATGTCTGACCCACTGACTTACTGACATTCATAGAAGATGGATTATCGTACAAGGGATTTCTTAATATTTAATTCCAGTGGTATGTTAATATCTCAAGCTACTACAATATAGTATGTGTTAGTAAAGGCTATTCGTGTTATTAGAACATTTTCTGTATTTACTGAATCTGTGATTAGTGTTTTAGTACAACTCATTACTACATTTCTATCTCATCTTTTTTTTGGCCTGGGTAAGAAACGGTTTTAAGAAACGTATCTCACTCTCTGTCTCGAAAACTACAAGGGTAAGATGGAAAACGTAACAAAAGGCCAAAATTCTCCTTCAAGATCACATGTTGCTCTTCCGTTATTTTGGACGTTTCTCATCTCACTGAACTTTCTTCCTTCTCCCTGGACGTTTTCCTTCTCATACCAGAATATCCTGTTTAGCATAGTTAATCCCTGGTTTGTCATTTCTGCTTCTAACCTGGTATTTGTCTTGAGGTAATTTGATTTTGGCACCCACTATAGCAAAAGCTAATGCAGCACTTTATTCTCTGACTTGTTCAGATAATTCTTAGCTTCAGATACCGTTGCCGCTCAGTGTATCAGGCGTGTCCGATTAATATTATCGTTCGTGACTGTGTTTGGTGTATTGTTGTTGTTGTTAAAGTCTTGATTTCATGCGGCCAGCAAAGCGCACCACAGTAATTTTAAAAAAAAAATTGCCTCGTTTTGGCAAAAACCTAGTCGGTTTTATTAGCGTGCATGTACAAATATATAAGACCTTTAGGTCTGATAATACAACCACAGTAATCACACAAGTCTGTGTCAGTTATGTTCTTTAATGCTAAAAACGTAAGGGCAGCCCCGTAGCATATACTGCCGTAGAGAGTGAAGTGTTAGAGACTTCACTATACTGGGTAAAGTATTAAGAGGTGGGGTAACCAGTTACCTTTCCTCCTTGCTTTTCCTTCCCTAGCTCAAGAGCAGAGTCAGGTACCCATTTACATGTATCCATTGACACTTGGATAGACTGGAGCGTGACGCTACCAAGTTTCGAACCCGGTAAATGTACTTCGAGAAGCCAGCGATCTAACCGCCCAACCACTTCGAAGTTATCCCTTTTCATAGCCAATTCTATTAATATCATCTTCTGCACACATGCCGTGAACTCAAATTACACATTATGTACACACATACGCGTTGTATTGCCAGTGATTCAGTGTGCACTTGGCTAACAGACGCCTTTGCTAGTAATGCAGCTCAATTTTTAGGTGTGAATGTTTAAATAGCGTTCAGGTAGGATAGGATGACTTCAGTGGAATCTTCGTGTATCTATGACTGCTCGCATGGACGTGTGAACCGTAGCGCACTTGTTTGTTTGTTGCCAGCACGCGAAATCGTGTGTTGTAATGTATAAAAAAAGTAAGAGCCAGTTGTACAACCTATAAGAGAAGCAGTGAAGAAGAAGTAACTAACGGGGGAAAGAGATAAGGTGAAGACGTGTTTTAGGAGTCGTATTGTTGTTTAACTATGTCTGCTGAGCTTTTCGCTTTTTTGCAGCCAATACCATGTTGAAGACTCATTGGTATTATCTACACTGTAGATCTAGGCTTTTCCTGTGGCTCTTCTGCCATTCTGAAACGTGTTGAGTTGAAGTTATGAGCTCCAGTTTCTCCAGCTTGGCTTGCATGTAAAGGATCATCACATCTGGTCCCAAACCAGGAGAAAAAAGCGGGTGGTATACTGTGCATTCCCCGTCATCTAAGAGGGCTTTCTAAATATGAAGAGCTAAAATACTGCGCTCTGGTTCTGGGTTCTCCCAAGGAATCTTCACGTCCTATTCAGATAAACTCTCAGCTCCACTTCTCTACCATGGGGTCCATACTGAGATCCTGCTACATGCAGCCAACCAGGTAAAAGCCAGAGTTACGTCTGGGGCTCAAGTGACTCCTCTAAGCTTAATGTCCAATGCTGAGTTTTCAACATGTTTCACCACAGGGGAAATCCCTGGAAATGTGTGAATGATTTCAAGAGTCAGTGAGGGTGTAATTAGCCTCACAGACAGCGGTTCATATCCACATTCAAATGCTATAGAATTGTACCTAGCAGGTGGTCGTATAAGGATGACTCTAGATATACCTCCATGCATTTAGGAGTCAAGTAAAGAGCACTATAGAGGCATGTTTTATGAGAAAATATAAAGTTGAAACCGTTTTTAGCTGCCTTACAAGACGCCACCATTCGCGATGGTAACTAATTGCGTCGCCTGTCAGTGACCAAGGACAAAAAAAGGAGAATAGCACGTGTTCCTAATATATAAAATTCAAATAATCGGGGATGTCGGGGGGGGGGGGGGGGGGTGGGGGCCTCAAAGTTGTCCAAATCGGGCCCCGCAGTTACTGAGAGGTAATGTAAGCAATACATTTTGGCATGATCTAGGTAGATTATAGAGCGAAAGAACGGATTAAAAGACAAGGCAAATAAAAAAAAAACCGACAATTACAAATTACAAAATACTAGGGTAGCAGAACCAAACAACAGAACCATATGGACTACCACACTAAGGTAGGAAAAACCTAAGACACAAATTAAAATGTATGAGTTAATGCAAAACAAAAAAAAAAAAAACAGATGCACAGCAGCGTAGGCACAAATGAACAGAGTTTTAAAAAGTTATATGTACAGGTAGTTCTTTGTTTACGCGATCAAAGCGTTCCCGAGACCATCGCGTAAACAGAGAACGACCTGTATATTTAGAAATTAATTGTAATCATTCATTACCTATCAGCTCCCTAAGGAGCATTCGCTTTAACAAACTCATGCCAAGCCTTCAAGTCCCGTACCGTCCATTCAAGGTCATTCAATGTCTTCTTTATACCTGTCATGTTTTTCTCCTGTTCACGCCCCTGTATGCTTTTTGGCTTCCCATTACCTCTCTTGCATTGGGAATTCCAGGACTGCCTTGTAATGTTATCAACTGGTTTCCTCACTGTGGGTCCTAACCAACGCCAGCGTTTTCTACTCACTTCTTTCACCGGCACTTGTCTTTCGCTTGTCATCAGTTCTACATTAGTGATCTTGTCATCAGTTCTACATTAGTGATCTTGTCATCAGTTCTACATTAGTGATCTTGTCATCAGTTCTACATTAGTGATCTTGTCATCAGTTCTACATTAGTGATCTTGTCATCAGTTCTACATTAGTGATCTTGTCATCAGTTCTACATTAGTTATCTTGTCATCAGTTCCACATTAGTGATCTTGTCATCAGTTCTACATTAGTGATCTTGTCATCAGTTCTACATTAGTGATCTTGTTATCAGTTCTACATTAGTGATCTTGTCATCAGTTCTACATTAGTGATCTTGTCATCAGTTCTACATTAGTTATCTTGTCATCAGTTCCACATTAGGGATCTTGTCATCAGTTCTACATTAGTGATCTTGTCATATCATTTTAACCCTTCTGTTCTACGCAAGCACCCATTTATGAAAGTCTGTAACTTCTAGGCTGTTATTTCTTGTTATTCTCCACGTTTCACTGCCATATAACAGTACAATTTGTGTGGAAATTAACAAATACAAGTACGTAGAACTGAAAGGACATCCAGCAACCTGGGAGGATGAAGCTGCCGATCGCATCACGTAGCGATACTATCTGCGGCGCCACCTCAGATTGGGCGAAAAGAAGTTCACACAACAAACAGAAGAGAGGAGAAAACTTTGAAAGGAACACCAAGAAAATAAGCAACTGAGGGTTGTCACTTCAGGGGCGCATCGCCATAGTCAGTTATGATTGAAGGGGCTATTATTATTTTAGTTTTGTTCATACCACTCAAAGAGCTACACTTCTGTACATAAAAAGAAAAAAAAACAACATCTCTGCCTACGTCTTTAGGTCGCTAGTATGAGGCAGCAACCAAACAGAGTTCAAGATAGAATAATCACCTACCTCAGTTAAAGAAGTAATTACATAGATGTTAAACGTTTCCTCTTGGAGCACGAGCAAAGTGTAAGGCAAAAACCGAAAACCTAAAGGGAGTTTCTCTCTCTCTCTCTCTCTCTCTCTCTCTCTCTCTCTCTCTCTCTCTCTCTCTCTCTCTCTCTCTCGCTCGCTCGCTCGCTGTCTCTTTAAATACTAGACATCTATCTCAGGATATCTTAACCTGTGGTCCACGGACCCATTGGGAGAGAGGGGGTCAGTGTACATAAACTAAAAATTTGAATTTTATTTTCACCAAAAATTTTATTCGAAATGTTATTATAGATATTTACATTTAAAGAAATATATTCTATTTACGGACTGTTTTTTGTACTTCAGCAATATTATATGTAAGCTCAACCATACGTCTATTAACCTTTATTTTTCTAAGGAGTCCGTAGCCTTTAAAGTGCAATATAAGGGGCCCAAAGCGCAAGAAAGGTTAAGAACCCCTGATTTATCTGATGACCAAAACGACTATTAATTTAGAGACTTGGAAGGCTCAGCCGATGTTAGAGTTTCCCGGCAAATCTTGCCGATGACGTGGTTGCTCTATCCCATAAATGTAACCATATGCAAGATAAAATGAGACCACGTGATAAGAGGTCTTCGTCTGCCCATACTAAAAGAAAACAAAAAAGCGAATGAAAATGAATGCAATCAATGGTAGCAAGATTGCACGTGGAGAAAGTCTCCTACAAGATGCGAAGTCACATATCTCGGCAGCAGTGGCGTACTAAGTGGGGTTGCGAGGGGCAGTATGCCCTGGGTGACAGCCAGGAATGGGGTGCCATCGGACACTATTATGATAGTACGTGCTGTTTAAAATGTTCTGGCGAGTGTATTTCTATGAAAGGGGGGGGGGGGGGCGGGGTGCCAAAGGTAGGCTCCGCCTCAGGTGCCAAGTACCTTAGGGGCGGCTCTGCTCGGCAGAAAATCGTTGGAAGCACGAACCGTGGCATTACAATAAGAATATGAAAACATGCAAAAGAAGCTTTCATTGAATTAGGAAATACATGAAAAATCAAGAGAAATCAAGCCCAACACACAAATAAGAATCGGCAGTATAAGGAACACAAAGCAAAATAATGATGATACAAGAGATATAAAAGTTCACTGATTGAAAGTTGCACTAGACTGAACTGATACGCACGCTAAAGCGGATATAAAACTGCCTAGGTACACAATGGAACAAAACACCGGAATGGATGAAAATCTGCCTGATAGGCATAATATCTGTACAGATTAAACAAATAAACCTTACTTGTGTTTGCTTTCCTGGCACGTCAATGAAGAGGTACCAAATATTTAGCAGAAATAAATAGGAACACGTGTTATCGGCATCTCCACATTGATACAACTAAAAACAAATACACCTACACATCATCATAAGTTTCCATTGCGCTGCTTAAAGAGCATGAAGCGACTACTATAGCAGGTCCACTTGCAGGAAGCCTGCAGCAAACATTCACATGCTCTTGTAGCCATTTTTTCTGTGGCCATTTATTTTACACGATGAGTTTTCCAGCCACATTGCGCAAACTCATGTTAGTCGTCTGAGAGAGCAGTAGTTCAAATTCTTTGTTTGTCTCTTCAGAGGCCCCTGGGAATTACACGGGTCAAATCTATACATACTAACATACAACAATTAAGGATCCTGTTACACACCCATCGAGGCATATTGGGAATTTGGTGTTATGCCCATATTTTCTTGACCATCGGCACACTAGGGGTGATGTTGTCAGCATCACGCCGGACGCCTTTAACTTTCCCAGAGTTACTCTGGTACCCAGTTCATGAGGCTGGGTCGACCCCGGAGCCGTTTGCGGTCTAAATAAATTCCACCTCAACTTGGGATCGAACCATGACCACCGAGCTGGGAAGCCAGTGCACTAACCATCGTGCTACCGTGGCTCTTATACAACAATTAAACTGTGCATAACGGTTTGCCCCGTGTTCTGTTCAGATATACGTTTTAAATAGATAAATACTATTCAAATTTACAATTATAATAGCACGTAGTTTAAGAACATGTAACAAACATATTCTACAAACGTGCACAAGTAAACATATCCGCAAACGAAAACACAACTAAAAAAACATGTATCTGCAGACGTACAAAACTAAACAAAAACAACATGTATCTGCAGACGTAGAAAAAACATTTATCTGCAGACGTACACAACTAAACAAATAAACAAAAATATATCTGCAGACGTACAAAACTAAACATACAAAAAAAAACTTATCTTCAAACGTACAGAACTAAAGAAATGAAACATATTTCTGCAGATGTCCAACATTAAACAAATAAAACATCTACAATGTTACGAAACTGAGCAAGAATAAACATATATGAGCAAAAATACGAAACTAAAGAAATGAAACATGTATCAGCAGCAGACACATAAAACGAAACATATAAGGCATTTATCAACAAAAGTACAAAACTAAACAACTGAAGCATGTATCTGCAAGCATCTACAACTAAACAAAAAAGCATATATCTGCCAACGTGCCCAACTAAACAAACTCACTTCAGCAGCAATATAGAGACACAAAACTTAACAATAAGTTAATTAAAACCTTACCTTCGCACGAGAAAGAATGGTGAATGACAATGCCGGCTGTATGGATGCTAGTAAATCTCATATACTGAACCGACGCGCGAGTAGGCGAAGGTACACTTTCGGGAATTAGACGTACCAGGGAATCTTCCAGTAACCGAAATGTGTAATATCTGTGAAGACGCGAGAGAGCAGTTAATAGGGTTCGTTAAAACGAGCAGTGTTAAAATGAGGTGTGTGTTTAAATACACTCTTGTGAGTCGCCTATATTTGTTTTAAAAGTTTCCTCTACATGTAGAGGAGCACAGTGCTTCAGTAATAGCTTATTCTGAGTTTTGTTAAGGTTAGACAAGAGGTCAAACAGAAAGGTCGCTTTCTTCTTCATCACCTTTCAGTTTCCCAAAGAACATATGCCTTCAACAAACATGCCAAGTCTTCTAGTCTTGTGCCACCAGTTCAAGATCTTTCCATGTATTCTGTCTCCAGTTCTCTTACTCATGTGTTCCTTGGACTCCCTCTATCTCTTTACCCTCGGGATTCCATAACATGGATCGCCCAGCATTGTCATCAACAGGTTTCCTCAATATGGGTCCTATCCATTTCCAGTATCTTCTTCTCATCTTTTGCTCCACCGGCAATGGTCCCACTGCCGTTACCAGCCCCACACCAGTGATCCGTCATTCCACCCCACTCATCCTACTCTTTGCAAGCACTCATCAATGAAATTATGTATCTTAAGTTTTGGTAAAAATGTAAAATACAACCGGGTTGTGCTTGGGTTGAAGTTCATAGGGCTAAAGGGTAAATCAAGAAATATCCTCATTATGTAAGGGAAAGTTTATACTATTATTGAATTGACTTCTCCAATGCCTTTTCACTCATTTTTCCTTATACTATCAATGAAGTGAATATAATTCTACAGAAATTACGATAACCAGTTACGATTTTTGCCAGTTTTGAATTTCCGACATTTCTAAATCCTGACGTCGGTAGCTAACAAAGATAATAAGTTCCTACTGGTGCTCTGTTAGCTACATTGGGGACAAACAATATTTTAACAGCCGTTGGTGCAAATTTATGCAGGTTTTTAATACTTTTTTTTAACGCATGTTTTTATTGTTAAAATTTTAATTGCTAATCTTAAAAGGACTGATATGCCCTGACATTAGCAGAATGTTTTTCAGTGTGTCAAAGTCAAAGATTTCCTGATTTTTGTTGTTGTCAATTACGACATTGCTTTCTGCTGTGACAAGTAAATATTTTTAAACAATAAGTTAATGGTTTGTTTGACTTAGTGCTCAGGCACAGAATTTTCTGTTCAAATGTCAAGCCAGTCCTATTGTATGGCTGTGAAACATGGAGAACAACAAAAAAAGCACAACCTAAAAGCGGTATATGTAGAATCGTACACATATCTTGGCAGTAATATAGACAAAGTTGGAGGGACAGACAGTGATATCAAAATAAGAATACAAAAAGCAAGAGGAGCTTTCATTGCATTGGGAAATATATGGAGATCAAGAGAAATCAAGTCCAACACGAAAATAAGAATCTTCAACTCAAATGTCAAGTCAGTCCTATTGTATGGCTCTGTGTCACGTGGGTTTTGATCATTAAATTGCCTACATCTTCTTCCTATTCTCTCACCCGCATCCTTTTATTTTATTATCTTTCCGTACTTGTTTTTCCTGTATTTTTTCGCATCACTCGTTGCGAAAAATATATTTCTTTCCCATCATCGTTTTTCTTTCTCATACTGACTAGTAATTTTATTACATAGATGTCAGTCAGACGTGAAGTGCGATTTAGTTGCAGTCCATCTCAGACATCGAGCCGACTTGGGTCTGCACCTTCAGATGACACGACACTCCTGAGTTAGATTCTCGACGTAAACGCGTGAGAATGCTAGGAGAGAGCAGACATCCGTCTGCATTTTTACCGGTCAACAACGAGTTGGATCGGCCGAACGCTTAAGTAGGAGCGAATATTTACACCTTATAGTCGCAGTTTTCAGACGGTTGTCTGAGATTTGCAACTGACACGCGCTTTTCCCGGTCAGTTTGTTAACGCAGGTGCGTAATCGCACTGATGGCTGTTACGACATGAGGGAAGCTGACGTAGGGTGTTAGAGAAGGGGAGAGACGGGCGCTGTTTCGTGGTTTCGAAACAGTGGGATTCTTTGTCCGTTTCATAGATATTAAACCTAGTTTGAAACTTTATTTTCATTCTTGTCTCAATAATTCGCAGTAGACAGGTGGTTCGCGAAGAGTAGAGCTGTATAAGCGAAGTTTCTTAGTTTGTTGCGACAATTTGTCGAACTTCTAGACTTCCATAAATATAAGCGTAAAATTCTTAATTGTGCGATATCCTGTAGTGCTGTGTTTGAGGTAAATATTATATAGTAGTTCTCTAGAATTTTGTGAAGTGATTAAGTGTTAAATCGCCGATTTCATTTTAAACTAGTTCTTTTGAACAGAGTGCTTAATCTATATAGTCTGTATTATTTTCTAGTGACGCGTTTCAGTGGAAAGCAGAATAAATTATATTTCTAGCATTAAACCATAATGTAGCTATAATGAAGTTAATTTACTGCTAAATAATCAGTCGAGATCATATTTTTCTAAAACTAACTTATAATGCTAGATGCGACATCAGTGAATATTGACGGAATGCGCAAATATTCCTAATTCCTGATGATTGATTTTATATAACTTATTTTACGGGAAGTTTAAATAATAAGTCAAGCTGTAGGCTTGCTATTAAAATGTAAGTTATATTGAGTAGGGCCTACCTATATGTAAATTATTTGATATGTGTTCTTTCTTTTATATAGTGAAACGGTGGTACCCAACTTGCCAGCGTTTAGTAAAGAGACATATTTGTGTGAAGCATAGACAGTTCCTATCTTTAACCACGTGGGTTTTTTTTGTTTCAAGTAACACTGGATCTGACAGTGCATATGCCATCAGAGAGAGACAGTAATAGCAATCCCACTAACGGTTTCTAAAGACTAGAAATATATATTGGGCTTTTGAGCCAGTTCATATTGCTCCACAAATTTAAATGTACATGCTGCCTGGCGGCGAAAATATTACAAGAAAAACATTAACATTCCGACAGAGATTGTGACTAGTATTGTGGTGACCAAATATAGTACCTGCCTGAAAGAAGACACCGATCTGACATTCCTTAAATCCTAGAATCCAAAGCTAATGACATTGTGCTCTGCTAACTTTCGTGCCTGGACAAATTTTATGTGACTTAATCAGACATTCGAGAAAAATTAGAACACCCAAGGAATCGGTTCCCTGAGACAGAGAGTTCAGTACGTCTTTTGGAACTGGGGGTTTCTTGGTCGCTGACTGCATTTTTCGGGTCTGTGCGAAGGTCCTAGAATTATTATGTTCCCAGAGGCAACGAGCAAAGTTGTGAGTATATATGTGAGAGAAAGGCCATGGCTGGATGAATGAGAGTACACAGGTCTGAGTGTTATTTTACCGGTGTATCATTGTCACACATTTGCTGTCTTAAATTTTTTTAATCTGCAGAACTTGTTACAAATGCTAGAGTTTCTTTTTTTTCTTAGGCTAAATCAGATTATCCAACTCTGTTCATACATTTACGAGAAAGAAAGAAACCTCTTAGACTCAACCCTATGTATCTATAACTCTTTGGGCCATCATCTGTCTCATAACGGGGCTGTGGGCTAAACCTAGAGGTAATATCATAACGGGTCTATCATCATGGTAGAAATTCATTTGATTTTTTATGTCTATGTGTATTTTTCCTTTATGTATTTTTTGGTGTTGTGAGAAATTTTGATATGATAATTAAAATATCTCTCTTGAAAAAAAAAACCAGTGCGTTGGTCAGCTCGATCCCAATTATCTGTATAATCATTGTTATAGATTTTCCAAGTCTGTGTGTTTAACTGTCGTCACGTGTATGTGCGTGCCCGTGAGTAGATAGAAATATATGTAATATATATGTGGAATAGACTGTCGGACTCTGTAAAAGTCGTCGTAGAGGATAGGAGAGAGAGAGAAGAATTCTTTTCGCTTTCAGCGACAGCCTCTATACCACAGTCTATCATCTCACCTGTGTGGAAATTCTATTGCTTTACTAATTCACACTGGGACTCTCACTCATTTCAAGCTATTCAGAAGGGACCAAACCCAAGTCTTAATACTCCTATCGAAAATCTACGACAAATGGTCGCTCGTTACCGGGAATTGAACCCAAAATCCTAAGGCGATACGACAAATGGTCGCTCGTTACCGGGAATTGAACCCAAAATCCTAGGCGATACGACAAATGGTCGCTCGTTACCGGGAATTGAACCCAAAATCCTAAGGCGCTACGATAAAGGTGGTCTCGCCCGACGGATTTTTGAACTTAGAATAGGAAGACGAGTACGACAAAGGTGGACTCGTCTATCTGGATTTTGAACTTAAGATTCTTTATTCTGAAATAGAGTAAGAGTGTGATGTCTTGTGAGTTTTGTATCTTTTAAAAATATTTTATCCCCTAGACTAACGATCTGTTTACGGGCGTGCTGACCACACAAACTGATAAGTTTTTTTTTTCCACAGCATTAAGAAGCATTATACATTTGGTTTACAGGTTGATTTTGTCGGAATACATGTTAATTAATGATTTTGTAATACTAAACGCTGGTAAAGTTTTGTGAGTGCATAACATTCACTGGGTTTTGAAGAAGTAGGTGTTTGAGCAAAAGCTAAGGAGTGCGTTTCGGACTATTTGTCCAGATTAATTGCCTCCCTTACCCTAACTGTCTTCAGGGGTGAACTTGATAGTGGACTTAAAAATTAAGGGGATTATTTTTCTCTTTAATTTTTGCAATAATTATTTTGCTTTTCCACTGTAGCTACTTATTTTTCAGAAGTAATCTTTCACTACCATTTAGTTGGCGTAGTCGTGTTTTGCATTAGGTGCTTTATTGCCGATTAATAGCAGCGATAGTTAGATTTTTATTTTTGGAGGAGGTATCCCAGGGTTAAATATATCATCTTTTGATTTTTTTGGTAATTTTTTTCTCGTAAGTGGTAGGAACCAGTGTATCCTTTTTCCTAGTTTATTTCTCCACTAGTCTCAGACACTGACATAATATGGCCGAGAGGGCAAAGCTTAGACAACTCCTCAGGGACGAAGCGAGAGAGGAGGGACTGGAAGGAGAGGAAGCGAAAGCTTTTGTCAGAGACGAACTTGAGAGATATGATGCGGAGAGGAAAGCAGCGGAAGCTAAGGAAAAAGCAGCCGCAGATTTACAGCAGAAGAAGATGGATGAGGAAATGGAAATCCGCAGGATGCAGCATGAGGAAAGAGAGAAGGAGAGACAGCGTGAGGAAAGAGAGAAGGAGAGACAGCGTGAGGAAAGAGAGAAGGAGAGACAGCGTGAGGAAAGAGAGAAGGAGAGACAGCGTGAGGAAAGAGAGAAGAAGAGAGAGGAAAAAGAGAAGGAGAGACAGCATGAGTTGGCTCTTAAAACTCTAGAATTCCAAAGTCGTGGTGCTGCCTCTACCTCCAGCAATGGAGAGTCTTCTCCTCATTCTTCCTTAACTGATCCTGCTAGTACTCAATCTACTCATCTCACTGCTATGTCCTTTCCGCTAGAGTCTTTCCCTTGTCCAAATGAGAAGATTGACACATGGTTAGAAAAATTTGAGAAAATTGCAACTCTGTACGGTTTAGAGAGGTCGCGTTGGAACATGAAGCTTTCTCAGGCGCTGAAAAGTTCTGCGTATGATGTTTACGCCAAACTGGAAAGCAGCCAACAAGACAACTATGATCTGTTGAAGAAAGCGTTACTGGAGCGCTTTGAAATGAACGCTCGCAAATTTTTGCAACTGTTTTGCAACAGCCGGAAAGAGAATTCTGAAACTTTTCAGCAGTTCTCGTCTCGTCTAAAGGGATATCTAACAAAGTGCCTTGAGCTTTCACAGCTCCCCTCTACCTATGAAGGTCTTGAGGAATTTGTTTTAACAGAACAAATAAAGAACACTTTGTCTGCTGATACCCGGAGATTTCTAGCTGAGCAGGGTGCAGAAAAGCTCGAAGACATCCTAGAGAAGTCTGAGCGTTACCATAATGCGCTGGCTGAACTACCGGCCACAAAGCGGAAACCGACAGAGGAGCATTTTCGAAAACATAACCTAGAGCAATCTTCTCAGGCTTCTAACCAAAATAACCACAGAGAAACTGGACCTCAAAACCCCCCTCCTGAAAAATCCAAGTTCTACAAGAACAAGTACCCCAACCACCCCAAACAGTCTGATCAACCCGACCGCCCTACATGGCAGCGCAGCCAGAAAGGACAAGGTGGCAAAGGGAGAACCCCTGAGCACGGGACATATGATCAGACCGAGCACACCGAGCCGAAACGCATCGGATGCTTATTAACAGTCTCGCAAGGCGGAATTATTGACAGTGATTCCCAACCTGTTGGGGATAGACCCTCAACGCGAGGTACTGTTACTTTGAACGGTTCTCAAACTTCTTGCTTATTTGACACGGGGCTTTCTTACGATTGCATTGTTGCCAGAAACCTGGTCAAACCCGGTCAAGAGACAGCAGAGACCGTCAAACTTTGTGGAGTTCGTAAGAGTGATGCACCTACAGCGCTTCCCATCGCATTGGTGGAGATCCACTCTGACTTGTCAGAGGTGTGATCAAAGCGGCTGTTATGGATGATCCCATCTACCCAGTCATACTTGGCGGGAGATACGTGTGTATTGGGAAACCGGAAGAGCCGATTGTGGCAGCAGTAACTACAAGAGGGCAAACCAAGAAGGAACGGGAGCCTGCGCCTAATTTGTTACCCATGGAACTTAAAGAAGCGCAATACAAGGACCCTACTTTGGCACCCTGCTTTAGGAAACTGCCCATGGCTAAGGAACCCAAACAGCACGGGGACATTTTTTCTAAGGATGGCGTACTTTATCGGAGAACGGGCAAGCCTGACCAAGGTTACAACCAGCTCCTAGTACCGAAACAGTACAGAAGCCAAATCCTAGAAATGGGGCACTCTCTTCCCTTCAGCGGACATATGGGACAGAACGCCACAAACCAACGTATAACCACTCATTATTGGTGGCCAGGAGTAAATACTGATATTATCAGATATGTCAAATCCTGTGCCCAGTGCCAACGTGTACCACCCACGCAACGGACACCCCCAGTCCACATGGGTGAAATGCCAATAGTTGGAACACCATTCGAACGGGTTGTGATCGACATTTTAGGGCCCTTAGAAAGGACTAAAAGAAGGAACAGGTTTATCCTGACCTTAGTCGATACATGCACTTTATGGGCAGAAGCTATACCGCTAACATGCGCAGATGCCAAGCATGTCGCAGAAGCCCTCGTGCAGATTTTCACTCGGTTGGGATTCCCTCAGCAAGTGTTGACGGATAACGGATCTCCATACCGAAACCTGTTGATGGATGAGATCGTTAAGATCTTGAGGACCCAACACATCCACACTAAGCCATATACTCCGGCCGGAAATGGGCTCGTGGAACGTGCTAATGGAAACCTCACCATGATGCTAAGTAAGCTGGCACAAGTGAAACCTGAAGATTGGGATCTTTGTATTCCTGCAGCATTATTTGGCTACAGAGAATCTCCTCATACTTCCACAGGATTTCCGCCAGCTACACTCTTATTCGGCAGACCCATTAAGGGCCCGCTTGAAGCCTTACTTCAGTCTCTGACAGACGAGAAGGCGAATGAGACAGTTGTCTCAGCAAGTAAATATGTGTCGGTTTTAAAGGAAAGGTTGAAACTAGGGTGGGACCTAGCAACGACTAACTTTAAGCGAGCACGCACCAAGCACGCTAACCGATACAGGAAAGTCGCGGAAGAGAGAGAACTGGAAGCAGGAGAGAAAGTTTGGGTGTTGCTCCCTACCGAGAACAACCAACTGAAGATCGGATGGCAAGGGCCGTTTACCGTCCTGAAAAAGATTTCTAAGGCTAACTACCAGATCTCTATTCAAGGAAAGGAGAAGGTTTTCCATTTAAATCTCTTAAAGAGATACTTGGAAAGACCAGTGCCAACCTCCGACCATCTCCTGACGATCGCCAAAACTGACGAAGATGACAATAGTGGCAGGGATATTCCACCGCTATCACAGGAAATCTTTCAAAAATGTCAGAAGCGGCGACGCTCTTTCAAGCGCGCATGGGAGACATTCCAGAGGAAGGAAACTTTGGGGAGTAGACTTGAGTAGGAATTGGAGAGAGATGGAGGGGGAAGATGAGAAGGAAGAAGACAGACACCCCGAAGCTACGGTTATAGGAAATTTAATTCCATAACGTAGACATGGAGTGCTTCCATATCTTAAGGGGGGACGTCCTGTCACGTGGGTTTTGATCATTAAATTGCCTACATCTTCTTCCTATTCTCTCACCCGCATCCTTTTATTTTATTATCTTTCCGTACTTGTTTTTCCTGTATTTTTTCGCATCACTCGTTGCGAAAAATATATTTCTTTCCCATCATCGTTTTTCTTTCTCATACTGACTAGTAATTTTATTACATAGATGTCAGTCAGACGTGAAGTGCGATTTAGTTGCAGTCCATCTCAGACATCGAGCCGACTTGGGTCTGCACCTTCAGATGACACGACACTCCTGAGTTAGATTCTCGACGTAAACGCTTGAGAATGCTAGGAGAGAGCAGACATCCGTCTGCATTTTTACCGGTCAACAACGAGTTGGATCGGCCGAACGCTTAAGTAGGAGCGAATATTTACACCTTATAGTCGCAGTTTCAGACGGTTGTCTGAGATTTGCAACTGACACGCGCTTTTCCCGGTCAGTTTGTTAACGCAGGTGCGTAATCGCACTGATGGCTGTTACGACATGAGGGAAGCTGACGTAGGGTGTTAGAGAAGGGGAGAGACGGGCGCTGTTTCGTGGTTTCGAAACAGTGGGATTCTTTGTCCGTTTCATAGATATTAAACCTAGTTTGAAACTTTATTTTCATTCTTGTCTCAATAATTCGCAGTAGACAGGTGGTTCGCGAAGAGTAGAGCTGTATAAGCGAAGTTTCTTAGTTTGTTGCGACAATTTGTCGAACTTCTAGACTTCCATAAATATAAGCGTAAAATTCTTAATTGTGCGATATCCTGTAGTGCTGTGTTTGAGGTAAATATTATATAGTAGTTCTCTAGAATTTTGTGAAATGATTAAGTGTTAAATCGCCGATTTCATTTTAAACTAGTTCTTTTGAACAGAGTGCTTAATCTGTATAGTCTGTATTATTTTCTAGTGACGCGTTTCAGTGGAAAGGAGAATAAATTATATTTCTAGCATTAAACCATAATGTAGCTATAATGAAGTTAATTTACTGCTAAATAATCAGTCGAGATCATATTTTTCTAAAACTAACTTATAATGCTAGATGCGACATCAGTGAATATTGACGGAATGCGCAAATATTCCTAATTCCTGATGATTGATTTTATATAACTTATTTTACGGGAAGTTTAAATAATAAGTCAAGCTGTAGGCTTGCTATTAAAATGTAAGTTATATTGAGTAGGGCCTACATATATGTAAATTATTTGATATGTGTTCTTTCTTTTATATAGTGAAACGGTGGTACCCAACTTGCCAGCGTTTAGTAAAGAGACATATTTGTGTGAAGCATAGACAGTTCCTATCTTTAACCACGTGGGTTTTTTTTTGTTTCAAGTAACACTGGATCTGACAGTGCATATGCCATCAGAGAGAGACAGTAATAGCAATCCCACTAACGGTTTCTAAAGACTAGAAATATATATTGGGCTTTTGAGCCAGTTCATATTGCTCCACAAATTTAAATGTACATGCTGCCTGGCGGCGAAAATATTACAAGAAAAAACATTAACATTCCGACAGAGATTGTGACTAGTATTGTGGTGACCAAATATAGTACCTGCCTGAAAGAAGACACCGATCTGACATTCCTTAAATCCTAGAATCCAAAGCTAATGACATTGTGCTCTGCTAACTTTCGTGCCTGGACAAATTTTATGTGACTTAATCAGACATTCGAGAAAAATTAGAACACCCAAGGAATCGGTTCCCTGAGACAGAGAGTTCAGTACGTCTTTTGGAACTGGGGGTTTCTTGGTCGCTGACTGCATTTTTTCGGGTCTGTGCGAAGGTCCTAGAATTATTATGTTCCCAGAGGCAACGAGCAAAGTTGTGAGTATATATGTGAGAGAAAGGCCATGGCTGGATGAATGAGAGTACACAGGTCTGAGTGTTATTTTACCGGTGTATCATTGTCACACATTTGCTGTCTTAAATTTTTTTAATCTGCAGAACTTGTTACAAATGCTAGAGTTTCTTTTTTTCTTAGGCTAAATCAGATTATCCAACTCTGTTCATACATTTACGAGAAAGAAAGAAACCTCTTAGACTCAACCCTATGTATCTATAACTCTTTGGGCCATCATCTGTTCTCATAAGGGGGCTGTGGGCTAAACCTAGAGTTAAGATCATAACGGGGCTATCATCCTGGTAGAATTCATTTGATTTTTTATGTCTATTTGTATATATATTTTTCCTTTATGTATTTTTTGGTGTTGTGAGAAATTTTGATATGATAATTAAAATATCTCTCTTGAAAAAAAAAACCAGTGCGTTGGTCAGCTCGATCCCAATTATCTGTATAATCATTGTTATAGATTTTCCAAGTCTGTGTGTTTAACTGTCGTCACGTGTATGTGCGTGCCCGTGAGTAGATAGAAATATATGTAATATATATGTGGAATAGACTGTCGGACTCTGTAAAAGTCGTCGTAGAGGATAGGAGAGAGAGAGAAGAATTCTTTTCGCTTTCAGCGACATCCTCTATACCACAGTCTATCATCTCACCTGTGTGGAAATTCTATTGCTTTACTAATTCACACTGGGACTCTCACTCATTTCAAGCTATTCAGAAGGGACCAAACCCAAGTCTTAATACTCCTATCGAAAATCTACGACACTCTGAGACATGGAGAACAACAAAAACAACAACCAAAAAGCTACAGACTTTTATAAACGGGTGCTTGCGTAGAATAGAAGGACTGAAATGGTATGACAAGGTCACAAATGTGGAATTGATGACAAAAACCAGACAAGTGCCAGTGGAACAAGAGTTGAGAAGAAGACGCTGGCGATGGATAGGACATACATTGAGGAAACCTGTTGATAGCATTACAAGGAAGTCCTTTTTCTGGAATCCACAGGGAAAGAGAGGCAGAGGAAGACAAAAGAAAACATGGAGAAGAGAACTGGATACAGGACAAAGAGTGGATTAAATAGACGTGGAAAGACCTTGAGGTGATAGCACGGGACAGGAAGACTTGGTATAAGTTTGTTGAAGATCTCTTCTCCTTGGGGAATTGAAAGGTGATGAAGAAGAAGATTCTGGCACAGGAGCGTAGAGCGCTTGCTTCTTGAAGCAAAGTACCGAGTTCGAAACATGGAAGCGTCACGCTGTCATCCACCTAGCTGTAAATGGGTACTTAACTATGCTATTGAATTATAGAAGGTGAAGGCAGCGTGGAAGGGAACCGGTCACCCCTACCTAGTCAAGCTGAGGACAGGCTCTTTATACGTCACTAAACGTCAGTAGTATGTTGTCATGGGAATACATTTACTCAGCCACGTGGTTTATGATCTTCTATCTATCTATCTATCTATCTATCTATCTATCTATCTATCTATCTATCTATCTATCTATCTATCTATCTATCTATCTATCTATCTATCTATCTATCTATCTATCTATCTATCTATCTATCTTCCTACCCACCTACTCCCCACCCACCCACCCACCCACCTATCTATCTATCTATCTATCTATCTATCTATCTATCTATCTATCTATCTATCTATCTATCTATCTATCTATCTATCTATCTATCTGTCACCGGAGGGCCTGTGTTTAACGCGAGCTAGCACGTTAAAGAGCAATATCATCATCATCATCAGTTGCCATCTCCACAACGAAGGTTGGCTGTAATGGATCTCCAACGTCTTCTGTCTCTTGTCTTGGTGGTGCACTCTGATAGACTCTTTCCTGTCCATCTTTTGATGTTATCTTCCCACTTATAGCGCTGTCTTCCCCTTGCACGTTTGCCTTCAACTCTCCCTTCTGTTATGGTCTTCTGAAAGGTGTTATGCCTTTTTTATGTGGCCAAAGTATTTTAGCTGCCGAACTTTGACCTCCCTCATTAGTTCTCTTTTCATACCTAGATTTTCTAGGACCTCCTTATTTGTTTTCATCTCTTTCCATGAGATACGCTCCATTCTTCTATATATCCACATTTCAAGAGCCTCAATTCTTTCTTCCAAATGCTTATTCATCGTCCATGTTTCTGCACCATACAGAAATGCAGAATATATATAACACTTTATGATTCTCAGTTTTAATTTGTGAGATAACTGTTTGGATGTCAGTATATGTTTCATGTTGTTGAATGTAGCTTTGGCCATTCCTATTCTCTTCTTGATTTCTGTTTCACATCTGCCATCTTCTGTTATTATATGACCAAGATATACGTAGCTCTTGACTTGTTCCAGGATTTTCCCATTTACGCTTATCTTTAATGTGGGTTTATCGTCTGTTTTGCTAATTATCATAGTTTTTGTTTTCTCAATATTAATGTCGAGTCCATATTCATGACTTATACTGTTCACTTGCTTCACTAGTTCTTGTAACTCCTGTTCGCTTTCAGCTAACAACACGGTATCATCTGCATATCTAAGGTTGTTTATTGACCTTCCACTGATGTTCAGTCCTGGTATTTCCTGTATCTGTTTGAAAATTTTTTCGGTGTATAAATTAAATAGGCAGGGGGACAGCACACAACCTTGTCTGACACCTCTTTTTATGTCTATGTATGGTGAATAATTCCTTCCCGATCTTACTGTGGCAGTTTGCTCCCAATAAAGGTTACTGAGTATTGTTATATCCTTTCCATCAATACCTATGTCTTCGAGGCATTGAATTATTTTCTCATGATGGACTCTGTGAAAAGCCTTCTTATAGTCAATGAAGCACATATACATACTTTTTTGGACCTCTGTATATTTTCCTGCTAATATTCTTAGGCAAAATATTGCCTCTCTTGTTCCACAGTTCCGTCTAAAACCAAACTGTTCTTCTTGGATTTCGCTGTCTACTTTACTTTTTATTCTTTCCTGTATGATTTTGAGCAGTATCTTAATTGCATGACTCATCAGGCTGATTGTTCTGAAGTCTGAACATTCTGTTGCATTTGGTTTTTTGGGCAATGTTATGAAAACTGATGTCTTCATGTCGTGTGGTATATATCCTGTATTGTATATATCGTTGCATATTTCTGTGATTGTATCTATACCAAAGCTCTCCAGAGCTTCTATCATTTCAATTTTTATGTTATCCATGCCTGCTGATTTTCCTTTTTGTATCATATGAATGGCATTCTCTACTTCTGATCTGAGAATTGTTTGGACCTTCATTAGAATCTGGTGATGGTTTTTTACCTCTGTTGTCCTCGAATAGTTCTTTTACGTATTCTGCCCATCTGTTTGATATGTCTTTCTCATCAAGTAATATTACACCATTTTTGTTCTTGATACAGCTTCCTCCTTGTGCAAACCGCGACCGATTTGATAATTTCTTTATTTCTTCATGCATATCTCTTGTCATGTGCTTTGCTTCCAAGTCTTCTATTTCCTTGCATTTTGTTTCTATCCACCGTTCTTTTGCTTCTCTACACATAGTACGTATGTCATTGTCTATTGTTTTATATTCTGGAGTGTTTTTTTTTGCTTTCTTTCTTTCTGCCATTTTATTCAAGATGTCATCTGTCATCCAAATTTGATTTTTCTTAGACTCCTTTTTAGGTAAATTTGCATTTGCTGATTGTATGCTTGTTTTTAAGCATTCCCATTTTGCGGTTGCTTTTTCTTCTGGGTTTTCTCTTCTATACTGCTCCATGCTTTCTGTCAATAACTGTTGATATTTATTTTTGACATCGATTAAATATTTCTGTTTTATATCTGGTTGTTTCAGCGCTGATATTTCTATCTGGGGTTCCTCCTGTCTTCTGTTTCCTGCTCTTTTCAGCGTTATATTTACTTTGGTGACGACTGGATTGTGATCTGAATTTATGTCAGCGCCAGGATGTGTCTTTGCACTTGTGACACTGTTCTTAAATCTATGTTTTATCATGATATAGTCGATTTGATTTCGTGTTACATCTCCTGGGCTTTTCCATGTGTATAATTTCCTTGGGTGGTGTTCAAAAAAGGTGTTACATATGACCAGCTGGTTTTCTTCACAGAACTGGATAAGTCTGTCTCCTCTATCATTTCTTGTCCCTAATCCATACTGTCCTACTATTTTCTTGTATTTTCCTTTTCCTACTTTTGCATTCATATCACCCATTACTATCAACACATCTGTAGATTTGACTGGTTTAAGTGTTTGTTGTAGCTCTTCATAGTATTCTTCTATTTCTTCCTCGCTGTGATCTTTAGTTGGTGCATAAGTTTGTAAGATTGATATGTCGAATGGCTTTGCTCTCATCTTTAGTAACATCATTCTGTCATTGTGTGTCCAGTATCCACATACGTATTTTTCTAACTCCTTCTTTATCAACATTCCTACCCCTCTTTCATGTTTTTCTCCTCCTGAGTGTATAAGCGTGTACTGGTCTCTTGTTATGTAGCCTGTATCCAAAAGTCTTGCCTCTGAAACTCCCAGTATATCGAGTTTCATGTCTGTTGCCTCTAATATAAGATTGTCAAGCTTTCCCTCTCGGTTTAGAGTTCTAACATTCCATGTTCCTATTTTTAGGCTTCTCCTACTAGTTTTTAGGTGGTCTTTCTCAGAATGCTCCCTAGCTAAAGATCTTGAGCAAGATTAGTTGGTAAGATAACTTCACTGGTCGAGCTTGACCAATGAAATCGTTGATAGCTATTTCTGACCATCGCGTGGCGAGATGCAACATTATTGGAGAAAGGTAAAGATGTCTCTGACACCTCTTCCACATGGACTATTACTGTAGTCGCCTCCCTGCAACCATTGCGAACAGAGTTCCAAGATATATTACAATCTTTTGTTATGATTGAATAGTATATTACTGCGACTATGCACTTTTATAGGAGATTGTATATTATTCCTTACGTTAATTTTTTTGTTTGTTTTGACCATGTCACATAGAGAGTTAATACGGTTATGACAGACTCTCACCGTATTGCAAACTAGATTTCAGGATCTATGTAAGGTACATAGATAGCGCATAGCTATCGTTCCTTTTGTAGGACAGGCTCTCCAACTTTTTATATTTTGGAGCGTTCACAGAGGTGAATATTAATAGTCTCACTTTACAAGTGTGGACTACAGCTGCAAATCAACAGCTCATCTATCATTTTTAACGCCAGCCTCACAATTGTAAACAACACTTTTTTGTAGCAGGTATTATTACATAACTTGTAAATTATTTTGTCCGGATTTTGTTATTTTTGAGTTGCATGATGCTACTCAACGTACTGATAGGTTTGGACGACATTATTTTTTTTTCTATGTGTTATGTATTACGGATAAGAACAGAGATGTATTTTTTTTCATGTCACACTATCACTACTTTTGAAAGTCACATAGACTCATTATATACACATCATTTACCACTTACACTATTACCTTACACGGACCTTCACTCCTTTTTACACAGATATCCTCTATTTATGCTATTGCAATTAACCACGCACACACCCATTATGTATTTACTTTTGCGTTGCAATGCTGTTGATGGTATTACTTATACTGTTGATTTTTTTTAATGATATGTCAGCCATTGTATCATATTCGTAAAACATTTTGATGTTTAACTACTGTTTTTTATGAATAATTCCGTACAAACTCATATACATCGTTGTTGCGTGATAAATTCTCGCAACATCATTTTATTACAATATCTATTTTATAACGCAAGGGCAACAACTGCTTGAAATTTATTGTCACTTTTCTCGGTAAGCATTTGTCTTCTCGCGTTGGTATCGAATGCAGTTAAGTTTGAGCTGTGGTCATTTTGCGCTGGACTGCGCATGACTTGTCTTGCTTCTTGGTCGATCGGTTTCCGCCCACCACTTGTGGAGTGAGCGATTTGGAATGGCGAAAGAGATGCCTCGTTGAAGAGGGGATCTCCGCTATTTTTTGTTCTGTCAGGGATGTGTAGTCCTCTTATGGATATTTCGTTTATTCGGGATAATACCTCTAGTGTATTTGCACATGCCGGGAGGCGTGATATTTCTGTATTTCTTGAAAGCAAGGTAAATTGACTTTTCCATTAACTCTATCGATTTTGGGTCGTGAGCGATTCGATTCATAGCCTGTCTTCGAAAGTCGTCGTCACGAGATGTTTTTTTTCCCAGCTCACATGTCGCTGCATTGTACTGCATCGGTTGATGCAGGTACCAAGGACCATTACTTGCTACTTTGTTAAATGAACTAGGTTTGGAAAACCTTTATTATCTAGAGGATTTTTGAGGACATTATTTATACTTCGGCAGACGTGTCTGTCTTGCTGAAGTCAAACTAAGGAGAGTGAACTGATCTCATACATCTGGTTATCTCCTGGCTGTTATAGAAAAGGATGGAGTTTTCCACCTGACTACATTTACAGCACTATGAAATATAACATGCATCTGACTCATCATTGTAATGCTGTCTACCGTCTATTGCTGTATTGAATGTTGCTGTGATAATGACTGTTTGATGTGTCTACATATTCGCGTAACCATTTTGTCACTGTGGCGTCCACAATAAATAATGAAGAAAAACGTCAACGGCTGTTTCAAGAATCATTGACTTTATACGTCGTGAGTTTACTGACGTCCTATGTGGATTGCCCTGTTATTTTTGTATGAACATTGTTTTGACTGAACACATCTGCACACTACACAAAACCAGACATGCGGATACCATCCATCATCATATGGCATCACGCATCATTTGGTGGCCATAAGCTGGTTTGATTCTGGTACCAGCAAACACGGGGTCCCTTACCCACTTCATTTTCAACAAGAATTCATCAGCATCCTTCAAGTAATTAACATTCTTCAATACAGTCAACATCTTCAAAATTTTCAAAGTACTCGGCGTTGCCCGGTAAAAGTCAAAATTTCAACTTTTTGACGCAAAACAAGAATTTGACAGTACCCGGCGTTGTTACATGTTGCCGGATAACTCGGACTGCTGTTATCTTTTACGCAAGTCAAGCAAGTTGCTGCTGTCAAGGTTCCAGTGCTGTCGTTTTTTGAGAAGGTCAAGTGCCGGTTGAAACGGGTTGTTTTCTGAAGAAGGCCAAGTACCGATTTCCATCAACTTACTTTGGATTAGAAGGTCAAGTGCCGAAACAACTCAACACACAGTACTTCAGAAGCTCTTGTACCATCGTGTTAGCAGTGGAAGCAGTTCAGATGTGCCATCATCGTTGGAGCTTCGCTCTTTAGGACGTTGATTGACATCCGTTTTTCTGCTGTTCTACGATTGGAAGCCTATAAGTTAAGTGGCCTGTTTGTATGTAAACTGTGCCCTTATACTTCTGCTGAGTCTTCTGTGTATCATCTCATTCTATATGTTATATGTTTATATGTTATTTGTATATTTATATGTTTATATTTCAGCGGGTTCTCGGTTGGGTGGTGTCTCCGTTAGATTATGCCACGTCATAGAGGTCGTCTATTGTGAGCGTTTTCTGTAAGGTTTGCAAATTTCCGATACTGGAATTTGCTAAGCGACTTCTGTTGCTATTTATGTTAGCTGTGATGACATGTTTTAATATTGTTTTCGTTATTATTTCACATTCTTTAGTTTTGTTTTGATTTGTTTGTATTTGTTAGCCTACTCTTGTCTATAATTTAGTTTCATACAACATTTTTGTTTATACACTGTGGAGTCATGTATTTTGTTTAATTATAGCGCAGATATCGTCACATTTTTTGTGATATTTCATTAATTTCTGCTTTATTTTTAGTTGATTTCTGCGAAAGTTTTTGTATTGTTGCTGATCTTTGTTATTGTTTACATTGTTATTGTTTACATTGTTTGCATTGTTTACATTTTCAATGTTTACATTCTGCATGTGTTTACATAGTCATTGTTTACAGTTATAGTAATTAGTTAATGGGCTATGCTAATGCACTGTTACTACTACACTGATGATAAATGAATGATGAATAGTGTCGTGCACTATTGAATGAGAAGTGCACTTATGATCAAGAATTGATTGTTGATATTTCATATACAAGTTCTTTGATTGGAGACTTGTTTCCCACAGAGACTGGGATAATATAAGGTGATGTGAATATACAAGTGCTTAATTAAGACTTGTTACACTTAGGTTTGAAATAAATTAGTTAATTATTTCAGGTTTTGGACTCATATGTTAGACAACATGTCTACATTTGAGCACTTTATTGAGCAGGGTAAATTGCTTGGGAAGACTGGTGATAAGTTAGAAGAATTTGCAACTGCTCGATATGATAAAGCAATGGAAGCTGAACAAAAGAAACTGCAGATGCAGGTGGATGAAAAAAGATTCCAAATGGAAATGGAAAAACAAAAAAGGGAATCAGAAGCTGAGGAAAGAAAACTCCAGCTACAGCTGGAAGCTGAAAGACTTCAAAAAGAGGCTGAAAATAAAAGACTTGAAAAAGAAGCTGAAAATGAAAGACTTCAAAAAGTGGCTCAGGCTGAGGAAAGAAGATTACAGAGAGAGTCTGATGAGAGGAAAGAGAAAGCAAAAATGGAACATGAAGAAAAGGTCTTAGCTTTAGAGTTGGAAAAATTGAAATTGACAAGCATGAGTAATGGTAATGATTCAAACAAGGGTTCATCTTCTGGGAAGGCTAATAATGATACTTTTAAGATTAAGTTACCAACATTTAGTCCTTCCAGTGATGACATAATGTTCTATCTGGACAGATTTGAACAAGCATGTACAGCTCATAACATAGACAAAGCAAAATATGTTTATCAGTTATCAGGGATACTGACAGGTAAAGCTCTAAGTATATTAAATATGGTGGATGAACCTGACAAGAACAATTATGAGGTTGTCAGGGCCGCTTTGTTAAAGAAATATCAGCTTAACGAAGACGGCTATCGTCTACAATTTAAAAACATGTTACCTGAAAATGGAGTTGAATTCTCCGAGTTTATTGCAAGAATACGCATTACTTTCTCACGATGGGTTGAACTATCTAAGACGGAAAAAACTTATGAAGGACTTATGGACTTAATACTTAGAGACAAAGTCATGTCGTCTGTCAATGAGTCTTTCCTTGCTTTCCTTCATGAACGTAAACCTAAAACAATAAAAGAAATGGAAGATTTCTGTTGCCAATACGTAACTGCGCACCCACACATAACCATGGGTAACTCTAAGGTGAAAGAAGGTTTACCAGTTGCTTCGGCAGCTCCGTATGGTCAAAACTTTGCTCGTAGATTCCAACAAAATTTTGATAGAAAGAGTAGCGGTAATTTCTGTCAAAATCATGGAAACCAATTTCATAGTGATTCTTCTTCGAAGAATTGGAGACAACCTGATAGTACTCGTTACTATCACCCTAATAATTATAAGCATTTCAAAAGAGGATATGGTAATAGAGGTTATTCCTGCCGAAGACCTCAGAACCAAACAAATAGATGTTCGCATCAATGTGAACATGATAGTAATCGTGGAAACTGGAATTCGAACCAGGATAACAATTACAATAGAGACAATAATAACTGCAGAGATAATAATAACTCTGATAACTTCAGAGGTAATAATAGTCGGGGTAGATCTCAACACAAAAAAAAAGAGATATCAGCAGGCTAATGCTGTACAACAGGAAACTGAGGGAGCCTGTAATCATGTTGTTGATAGTAAAAACTTTGACGCTGTCACTGGTTCTGCTTTTGACTTTGAGAAAGCAAACAAATGCCCCCAATGCAGTACTTTATTCGAACCGGGTACCATAACTACTTTGAGTTGTGGTCACCCACTTCCCGCTCTTCCTGCTGCTGTTGCGCATGACGGGAGGGGTTCTTTAATCCTACATAAGGGTCTTGTTAATGATACTCCGGTCTCACTACTTTTCGATTCCGGATGCACCACTATTGGTGTTAGACAATCGCTTGTAGATCCATCTTGTGCTACAGGAAGGGTTATTAAATGTGTCACATTTGGCGGCACTCTAGAAAAATATCCTACTGCTGTAATTCGCATTGCCACTCCTTTCTTTACTGGAGATGTGCATGCTTGTCTCTTACCTAATCCTATTGCGGACCTTATTATTGGTCGTATTCACGGAGTTAGGGAGTGTACCCCACAGCAGATTGCTGCTTGGGAAGATAATAACATGCAAGCTACAAATGCAGTAGTTACAAGAGCACAAGCTCTACAAACACCCGAAACTTCACTGAATAGTGATAATGAAGTTGATAGCCAAGATAGTCACTTAGTAATCACTCGTGACTCTTTCATAAAATTGCAAGAAGAAGATCCTTCTTTAAAAAAATTCTTCGTTCTTTCGAAGAAAGGTGATCCGAATCAGGATACAAATAGAAAATCTTGGATTGCAATGAGAAACGGCGTACTTGTACGTATGGTACAAGATTCGACTACGTCGGCACATTCGCAAATTCTTGTTCCCAAGAGCATGAGAGTGCAAATATTGCAATATGCTCATGACTCGCAATGTGCTGGACATATGGGTTTTTCCCGTACGAAGTCGAGAGTCCTTGCGGCTTTCTTTTGGCCTTTTGTCAATAAGGACATTCGTATTTACTGCCGATCATGCAAGGTATGTCAGGAGGTCAAATCTAGAGGACCACGACATGCTGCGCCTATCCAGGCTGCTGACATTCCTATTCGGCCGTTTCAGAAAATGGCCATAGATATTATTGGCCCTTTTAAGGTCAAGTCGGCCAGAGGACATCAGTTTATCCTTACATGTGTCGATATGTGCACACGTTGGCCAGAGGCTATTCCTCTTAAGAGCATATCTACTACAGATATCGCAGATGCTCTTTGGTTGATATTTTCTCGCTTGGGGTTCCCCAGAGAAATATTGTCAGACCATGGCACTCAACTCATATCTGACACTATGTCACAGGTAATGTCTACCTTACATATTGAACGATCTCTCAGTAGTATCTACCATCCTATGTCTAATGGGTTAGTTGAGCGTCTGAATAGAACGCTCAAGACTTTGCTTGGTAAGATAACTGAAGATCATCCTCAAGATTGGGACAGGGTTTTACCCGCGGCTCTCTTTGCCTATAGAGAAGTCCCTAATGAACACACAGGATTTTCTCCCTTCGAACTTGTCTTTGGCGCGCGTCCACGCGGCCCTATGTCTTTATTACACGATCTCATCACTGCCGATGATATTAGCGATGAAACTCAATCCTCATATGAGTATGTCATTGCTCTTAGACAAAAGATCATTGAGGCATGTAAGCTAGCAACTGCTTCATCAGAAATTGCTAAAGAGAAGGCAAGGCAGTTTGCTAACAAGAATAGATGTCTACGACAACTTTGTCCAGGTGACAAAGCATTCGTCTTACTCCCCAGTAGGGAAAATAGACTTCTTATTGCATGGAAAGGTCCGTATGCAATAGTCTCTCGGATTTCCGATGTTGACTATGTGGTCGATATTGATGGAAAGCATAAAACTTTCCACATAAACATGCTTTCGGAATTTCACGAACGTCCGGACTATTTGCTGCCTATTTTCCAGGCAACGGATGATGCTCCTGCACCTCACGGTCATTATTCATCCCTGTCTGTCATTCAGGATGAGGAAGCTACCTTCTCTGATGTCAACCTTCCCCTTCCAGTGGTTCCATTACATTCTACGGAATCTTGGAAAAACGTTTCTGTTTCTCCTAATCTTTCTGGTGACGAACATCGACAAGTCTCGTCGATGTTACAAACATTTCAGGATGTTCTCACTGACATTCCTGGACACACAGATGTCATAGAACATGACATAATTCTTACCGACAATAATCCAATTAGGGTTAGGCCGTATCCTATTCCTATACACTTTCAGTCGCAAGTGGAAAAGGAATTGGATGAAATGATTCAATTAAATATAATTGAACCATCGACTTCACCATATTCTTCTTCCATGGTTATTGTCCGGAAGAAGGATAAGAACATACGAATTTGCGTTGATTATCGCAAATTGAATCAGGTCACAAAGTTCGACGCTGAACCGATGCCTTTGTTAGAAGATCTACTGATTAGACTTTCTAATTCTAGATTCTTCACTAAACTTGACTTGTCTAAAGGTTATTGGCAAGTGCCTTTAGCAGAGCATGCCAAACCTCTTACTGCTTTTTCTACACCTAGGGGTCTATTTCAATGGAATGTTATGCCTTTTGGTCTCATGAACGCCCTGCCACTTTCGTTCGCATGATGCGTCGAATTCTGTCACATCGTTCGGATGTCATCGCATACTTAGATGACATCTGTCTCTTCAGTGATACCTGGGAAGATCACTATTTAGGGTTATATGACTTACTGTCCACTCTACGTGAGAATAATTTGACAGCAAAACCTTCTAAAGCTTTTGTTGGTTTTGGTGAAATCTCTTTCCTGGGTCATCGTGTTGGTCATGGTCTCTTGAAGACAGAAGACCACAATACTTCCAAAATACTGAACATCTCTGTTCCTAAAACGAAGAAACAAGTTAGGAGTCTCTTAGGTTTAATTCAATTTTATGGGAGATTTATTCCAAATTTATCTTCGATCATGGCACCTCTATCAACATTGTTGAAGAAAGGTTCGCCTAATCTGGTCCGTTGGTCTGAAGAATGCCAATCTTCACTAGACCAAATCAAGAATATATTTTCTTCTCCTCCCATCTTAAGATTACCTACTCTTGATAGGACTTTTGTTCTTCGGAGTGATGCTTCATCCACTGGGATTGGAGCAGCACTGATGCAAGAATATGCAAATGCTATTCAGACTAAGAGTTTGAAGAGTTCGAGATCCAATCGATATGCTATAGCTCTTCAACCTTTTCACTTCACGGTACGAGCTATCCGTGGTGCGGATAATGTGATGGCTGACATTTTGTCTAGATGCCCACATGACTCCAACTAATACTTCTGTCCTATATTTCCATATATTACAGAGTCATAACACACCTATATTTCTACAATAGATTAGCACATCTGTACTTACTTTATATGTACACACTATCGTGCTTTGTTGTCATCTTCTTCTGTTCGTTTTTTTAAGATGATAGAGGAGGACTGAGTAGTTAATATAAGGGCCGTTAGTTTACTAAACAGCCACAATTATTAATAATGTATTGTACCTTATGAAGCATATTAGTTATTTATTAGCATTATATTGCTTGTACTTTCTCAGAATGTCATTGTTGAGCTGAGGACTTACCTTACTAGTATCAAGCATGACGAGTTCTAGATTGTGTACTTACCCTCGGAATACCAGAGCATATGTCCTGGATCGTCATGTAGTTTAACTTTACTATGTACTTATGTCATTACATGTCAAAGAATGTACTATTTAAATTTTCCTATCAGATTTGTACATCCATTTTTAAAGACAATATTAGAGTATGCTGTTTAATGATGATTATAGTAACTTGCATACGTATATTGTGTTTACATGCTAACGTGATGTGTGTTGGTGACACCTCCCCGATGTGAATATTTTTTGAGACATATTTATTTTTCTGTTGAGGTATATCCTCACCAGACACTCTATAATTAGCCTATTGTTTGGCAATTTAGTTAATTATCAGCGCATAATTCGTGGGTTTTGAGCCGCTTATCGCATGCTCTTTGATATTGAAAAAAAAAATATGTTCCACATTTTTTTTTTTTATCGGGAGGAGGTGGTGATATGTTGCGTGATAAATTCTCGCAACATCATTTTATTACAATATCTATTTTATAACGCAAGGGCAACAACTGCTTGAAATTTATTGTCACTTTTCTCGGTAAGCATTTGTCTTCTCGCGTTGGTATCGAATGCAGTTAAGTTTGAGCTGTGGTCATTTTGCGCTGGACTGCGCATGACTTGTCTTGCTTCTTGGTCGATCGGTTTCCGCCCACCACTTGTGGAGTGAGCGATTTGGAATGGCGAAAGAGATGCCTCGTTGAAGAGGGGATCTCCGCTATTTTTTGTTCTGTCAGGGATGTGTAGTCCTCTTATGGATATTTCGTTTATTCGGGATAATACCTCTAGTGTATTTGCACATGCCGGGAGGCGTGATATTTCTGTATTTCTTGAAAGCAAGGTAAATTGACTTTTCCATTAACTCTATCGATTTTGGGTCGTGAGCGATTCGATTCATAGCCTGTCTTCGAAAGTCGTCGTCACGAGATGTTTTTTCCCAGCTCACATGTCGCTGCATTGTACTGCATCGGTTGATGCAGGTACCAAGGACCATTACTTGCTACTTTGTTAAATGAACTAGGTTTGGAAAACCTTTATTATCTAGAGGATTTTTGAGGACATTATTTATACTTCGGCAGACGTGTCTGTCTTGCTGAAGTCAAACTAAGGAGAGTGAACTGATCTCATACATCTGGTTATCTCCTGGCTGTTATAGAAAAGGATGGAGTTTTCCACCTGACTACATTTACAGCACTATGAAATATAACATGCATCTGACTCATCATTGTAATGCTGTCTACCGTCTATTGCTGTATTGAATGTTGCTGTGATAATGACTGTTTGATGTGTCTACATATTCGCGTAACCATTTTGTCACTGTGGCGTCCACAATAAATAATGAAGAAAAACGTCAACGGCTGTTCAAGAATCATTGACTTTATACGTCGTGAGTTTACTGACGTCCTATGTGGATTGCCCTGTTATTTTTGTATGAACATTGTTTTGACTGAACACATCTGCACACTACACAAAACCAGACATGCGGATACCATCCATCATCATATGGCATCACGCATCAATCGTATCATGGAATATTGTCCAGTTTGACGTCTATTCAGAGCTATAGAGTTCAACCAGTTATCGTCACTTTTCCCTTCAGACATTTCATATGGACTCTACTATTAGGTTGCTTATTCGCTATTATCCTTTGTCATATTTCTAGGATATATGCATCGCACTTATGGAGATTTCTGTTGATATGAACTACGATATCCCTGAAGTTATTCCATTACAGGCTCTTCCTACTCCCCAACCCATGTCCACTGTCCTGACATGCTATCCTATATAGTCCTTTCATTAAATGTTCATATTATTAGACCCATTGATTTTGTATAGGTCTATGCTGTATTTATACTGATATGATTGTTTTGACATATATATATATATATTTTTTTTGGTTATATTTGAGTTTGTTATGTATATAGTTTTTGGGTTTTGATAGGATTAAAATGTCTCCCGTTAGGATACATTTTTGTAGTCCCGGGACGTATGTCACCGGAGGGCCTGTGTTTAACGCGAGCTAGCACGTTAAAGAGCAATATAAGAATAGCTAAAGATCTTGAGCAAGATTAGTGGGTAAGATAACTTCACTGGTCGAGCTTGACCAATGAAATCGTTGATAGCTATTTCTGACCATTGCGGTCAGAACACAGTTGAGTCACGCAGTTCACTGTTCAAGTAGGCAGACGTGTTCACGGGAGAAGGTTGAATACCTTAGTGCGGCCCCGTGATTTTTTAAAGGTGGTGTGGTTAACCTCTGGGCAAGAAAATATCTGACCACTGAAAAATTCAATGTTTTCACAAGTTATAGTATTCAAGGAGACAGTGTTTTTCCATTTTTGTGGACAGAGTCTACCTGGTTTGTATTGATTTCGATTTTTCTTATTATGATGATAAGTGAGACTCCAGGCAAAGCCTATCGACATTTTTATAGGAGCTCAAGCAGACATGTTATTTATGATGATGTCCTTTTGCAAAGACATCACGATTTACAAGTATGTAACCAAGCGTTCTGGCCGCTGATAGCCAGGTTATTGAGTCGTGTATGAACATTGCCTTTTAGTCCACTAATAAACTGTTTTCCAGGACTTATTGCTGTTACTTACTCATGTATGGAAGCACTAGGAAGATACAAATGATCACTGACAACTTACGTGAATAGTAAGGACCTGGTCTTGAACAAACATTCATTTGGGTAACTCCACCTCTGGCAGTCGCCAGTTACCACCCACAATATATATAAGTAAACCAGTAACCACTACGATCACTAGGAAATTCAATATCAATAAACTCAGAAGAAAATATGTACCACCTGTGACGAAAGGTCTACACGGTGCGAAGATTTGGCATATCACCTGGATAGATTGTTACAGCAGTTACAATAGTTTATTTGGATGCAGTAACCAGCCCCCACGGTTACATATCTATCTATCTATCTATCTATCTATCTATCTATCTATCTATCTATCTATCTATCTATCTATCTATCTATCTATCTATCTATCTATCTATCTATCTATCTATCTATCTATCTATCTATCTATCTATCTATCTATCTATCTATCTACCTACCTACCTACCTACCTACCTACCTACCTACCTACCTACCTACCTACCTACCTACCTACCTACCTACCTACCTACTTACCTACTTATCTATCTATCTATCTATCTATCTATCTATCTATCTATCTATCTATCTATCTATCTATCTATCTATCTATCTATCTATCTATCTATCTATCTATCTATCTATCTATCTATCTATCTATCTACCTACCTACCTACCTACCTACCTACCTACCTACCTACCTACCTACCTACCTACCTACCTACCTACCTACCTACCTACCTACCTACCTACTTATCTATCTATCTATCTATCTATCTATCTATCTATCTATCTATCTATCTATCTATCTATCTATCTATCTATCTATCTATCTATCTATCTATCTATCTATCTATCTATCTATCTATTTATCATGGAGAAGAAAACTGGAGACACACATAAAGGGGATGAATAAAGTTTCAATGCAACATCCGTTCAGTAGTACACAATTTTCACACTATCATTGCCTTCTGTAAGGCAAGCTAACAGCAAGTTAACAGCAACAACAAAATTGCTACACTTTTGCTCATGTTATTCTGAACTTCTAGAGGTACACTCTAAAAGAGAATAACGTACGTCTTCATATTTCACAGCTTTATACCAGCCCTACAAGATATCATCATCATCATCATCATCATCATCATCATCATCATCATCATCATCATCATCATCCTTCAGGGAGCATAAGCCGTCAACAAACTTATGCCAAGTCTTTCTGTCCCGTGCCATCAGCTTCAGGTCTTCCCATGCTTTCTTACTTACTTACTTAGTCGTTCCCCTTCTACCGTGAGGTGTAGAGGTTTGGAAGAGAGAGCGCCAGACTATCCTATCGGCTGTCTTCCTCCTGGCCTGGTTCCATTCTAGTCCTCGGTTCTTCAAAGATTGTCTAATGTTGTCCTCCCAGCGAACTCTGGGTCGTCCTGGGGGTCTGGATCCCTGGCTCTTTGTTTCCCATGCTTGTCGTGGTAGCCGATCTTCTCCCATTCTGCAGACATGGCCAAACCATCTTAGTTGGGACTGTTCTACTTGGGTCTGCAGGGGGTGGGATTTAGGCCTTGACGTATCGTCTGGTTGCGGACCATGTCTCTTCTTGTTACTTCAACCACCTTCCTCTGATACCTCATTTCTGAGGTTTGGATCTGGCTTTTGTGGGTTGTAGTCATTACCCATGACTCGCATCCATATGTCAAGACTGGGACATAGGTGGAGCGGTATACAGCCATCTTCGTTTTCTTACCAACCTCTCTCTTGCTGAGGAATCCTCGATTTATGGCCTGAAAAAGTCTCCCAGCCGCTGCTTTTCGAGTGGCCAACTCTTCTTTGATGCCTCCCTTTCGGTCTAGAATAGCTCCGAGATATTTAAAGTGGTCGACCTGCTCCAGGACCTGTTCTCCCAACTTAATCTGATGTCTTCTTTCTTCTCGTGATATCACCATGGATTTTGTTTTAGAGCTGCTTAGGACCATCTCTCTCTTCCCCAGCTCTTCCTTCCAGACTTGCAGGTTGGATTGGAGATGTGCCTCTGATTTAGCAATCAGGACAACATCATCAGCAAATGCCAGCTCCGAAATACAGACCTGTCTCATCTTCCAGTACCCCACTAAATACTTTCTTGTTCTCTCCTTACATGCCTTGATGACATCGTCCATGAGGAGCCCATGCTTTCTTTATCCACTTTATGTCTATCTCCAGTTCTCTTCTACATGTGTTCCTATGTCTCCCTCTATCTCTCTTACCCTGGGGATTCCAGAACAAGGACTGTCTAGTAATGCTATCAGTTGGTTTCCTTAATGTGTGTCTTATCCATCTCCAGCGTTTTCTTCTCATCTCTTGTTTCACTGGCACTTGTCTAGTTCTTGTCAACAGTTCCACATTGGTGACCTTGTCATACCACTTCAATCGTTCTATTCTACCCACGCACCCATTTATGAATGTTGTAGTTTTTTGAGTCTCCCAGGACATATACTGCCAACACTGGCATCTAGTTTATCATTGATATGTCATAAAGAATTTGGAAGAGTGGAGATGATGGATAGATAGATAGATAGATAGATAGACAGACAGACAGACAGACAGACATATAGATAGATAGATAGACAGACAGACATATAGATAGATAGATAGATAGATAGATAGATAGATAGATAGATAGATAGATAGATAGATAGATAGATAGACAGACATATAGATAGATAGATAGATAGATAGATAGATAGATAGATAGATAGATAGATAGATAGATAGATAGATAGATAGATAGATAGATAGATAGATAGATAGATAGATAGAACAACAAAAACAACTAAAAAGCTACAGACTTTTATAAACGGGTGCTTGCGTAGAATAGAAGGACTGAAATGGTATGACAAAGTCACAAATGTGGAATTGATGACAAGAACCAGACAAATGCCAGTGGAACAAGAGTTGAGAAGAAGACGCTGGCGATGGATAGGACACACATTGAGGAAACCTGTTGATAGCATTACAAGGCACTCCTTGTTCTGGAATCCACGGGGAAAGAGAGGCAGAGGTAGACCAAAAAACACATGGAGAAGAGAACTGGAAACAGAGGTGAAAATGATAAGGAAAACATGGAAAGAACTTGAGCGGATGGCACAGGACAGGAAGACTTGGCATGTGTTTGTTGAAGGCCTATGCTCCTTGGGGAGCTAAAGGTTATAGATAGATAGATAGATAGATAGATAGATAGATAGATAGATAGATAGATAGATAGATAGATAGATAGATAGATGAACATTGATGGTGTGGTTTTTTAAAATTCTCTCATCTTATTTGCTTATTTTAAGATTAGCTGTAGCTGTCGGGAGTTAAAGGAATATGAGTGGAAAAGTGAGAATTAAAAAAATTTGTGAAGGGAAAAGTAGGATAAACATAAAACTGGAGAAAAGAGAGAGATAGAGAGAGATAGAGAGTGCGAGAGAGAACAGGTAAGAGAAAGAGCAACAGGTAGAGTGCGCACATGTGAATTTCACACGAAATGCTGTCTGGTTCAAGAAGAAAATAAAAATGTTTCCTTAGATATTAGAGCTTGGCATAAGAAACACACTCTCTCTCTCTCTATCTCTCTCTCTGTGTCTCTCTGTGTGTGTCTCTCTCTGTCTCTCTCTCTGTCTCTCTCTGTCTCTCTCTATGTGTCTCTCTGTCTCTCTCTATGTGTATCTCTCTCTGTCTCTCTCTATGTGTATCTCTGTCTCTCTCTGTCTCTCTCTATGTGTATCTCTCTCTGTCTCTCTCTATGTGTCTCTCTCTGTCTCTCTCTGTCTCTCTCTATGTGTATCTCTCTCTGTCTCTGTCTCTCTCTATGTGTATCTCTCTCTATGTGTATCTCTCTCTGTCTCTTTCTGTGTCTCTCTCTGTCTCTCTCTATGCGTCTCTCTGTCTCTCTCTGTCTGTCTCTCTCTGCCTCTCTCTATGTGTCTGTCTCTCTGTCTCTCTCTATCTCTCTCTGTGTCTCTCTGTGTGTATCTCTCTCTGTCTCTCTCTATCTATTTCTATGTGTATCTCTCTGTCTCTCTCTGTCTATTTCTATGTGTATCTCTCTCTGTCTCTCTCTGTCTCTATGTGTCTCTATCTCCCTCTCTGTGTGTCTCTCTCTGTCTCTCTCTCTATGTGTATCTCTCTCTGTCTCTCTCTGTCTCTCTCTGTGTGTGTCTCTCTCTGTCTCTCTCTGTCTCTCTCTATGTGTATCTCTCTCTGTCTCTCTCTATCTTTCTCTATGTGTTTTTCTCTGTCTCTCTCTATGCGTCTCTCTCTATCTCTCTCTACGTGTCTCTATCTCTGTCTCTCTCTGTTTCTCTCTCCCTGTGTCTCTCTGTCTCTCTATATGCGTCTCTCTCTGTCTCTCTCTCTGTCTCTCTCTATGTGTCTCTCTCTGTCTCTCTCTATCTCTCTCTATGTGTCTCTCTGTGTGTCTCTCTCTGTCTCTCTCTGTGTCTCTCTCTGTCTCTCTGTGTGTGTCTCTCTCTGTCTCTCTCTATGTGTGTCTCTCTCTCTGTCTCTCTCTCTCTCTCTGTGTATCTCTCTGTCTCTATCTGTCTCTCTCTGTCTCTCTTTGTGTGTGCGTGTTTGTAAGTTAGTGAATACGTAATGAGCAAGAGAAACACTGAAATTGCCGATTATACACCAGAAAGGCAGAATAAGAACTAGACATACACCTGTACAATCATTAATTACCCCATAAACCTGTACAATCATTAATTACCCCATACACCTGTACAATCATTAATTCCCTATGAAGCATAGATCTTCAACAAATACAAGTCAAGCCCGCCCCCCTCCCCCATGTCATGTGAATACATAGATATAAACATAGAAAAGAAACCCAAGGCTTATGAACAATACATAATATACGAAAATAGAAATGTGGTAGGCACTCGTAAGAAATAAAGAAAGCAAAGAAAGAAAGAAAAAAATCGTAGAAGACTTAGGGAAACAAAAAGGAACAGACGTTGTAGCCACACCGGGGAATCGAACCAGGTATCATCCGAGTGCTAAGATGGCCGAACATTCTTTCGCGATTCACTCCCGTAGCGAGGCGCTGGTACTATTAGGATGGTCATTGTCTCGATTTCTCGGTGGGTCTATAAATTCGGTTATTTTTCTGTTGTTTAGTGTTCTACTTAATTCTCTCTTTCTTTCATTTGTTTGTTCGTTCGTTCTGTGTTTGTTTCTGTCTGTCTGTCTGTCTGTCTGTCTGGTTTTCATTCATTCAATCATTCTTTCTCTCTTTCTATCTGCTTGTCCGTCTCTTTGTCTGTATTTTTTTCTTTATTGCAATTGCCTCCTGATCTGTTCCATCAGTTAAGTATCTTTCTATGTCTTCTTTATGGCATTCGTTTGTTGAAGTTTTGTTATGTTTTGTATTGTTTCAAGTTTCTACAGGATGGGGTATAGCCTAACTCTCCGTAGTACGACATGATATGTATGTTACAGCGTTTCTGTTCTCTGTTCCCCTTACGGGCCATGTAACTAGGACCGGCTCCAGGCCAGAGCCTGTGGGACCATTTTCTTGGGTCTCTAAAGATATATATATATATATATATAGATCCAGGGGCACCAATAAATAGTTGACTGGAGGCGACTAAGCCCCCGCGTAGTTCCCATGGGGTCTCTGAAGAGACAAAGATTGAATAGGACTAGTGCGCCCTCAGACATGTCGTACAAGGCGACTAATAAAATGTTGTGCATGGGGGCTGGCAACCTCATCATGTAAAACAACTCGCCACAGAAACCACCGCTACAACATCACGTGAATGTTTGGTGCAGGCTTCCTGCAAGGCGACCAGCTACACTAGTATCTCCTTGGTCAGCAGGAGTGTAAAGGAAACTGGTGATTATGAGTTATGAACGGCAAGGGCCACCAAATAAATAGATTTGGCTGGGGGTGAGGGAGGGGCGGCAGAACTATACCCCAAGAACCACCCCTACCTGTAATACACAAGCTCCCTTGAAGCCTGAGTAAAAAAACCAAAGCTAAAAATAGTATAATGCATTCATTTACGGCGTGATGTTCATATGAAACTTGTTTAAATAAAACATATTTTTCTGAAAGCGCTATTTTCGACAGTTTCACGTAAACTCTCAGAGAGGAACGACACAGACAAGTAGTTACTTGATAGTTTGGATACCTGGTGTGAGGGGAGCTGGGTGTGTTTAAATCCCGCTGAAGCCGGCGCGTTCTGGAGGCTGGTGAAACTAAATACTGCCGCAGCCGTTAGCCTACTTCTATTCCTGCCTTCTTAACACTAATCTCCATGTTTGTCATTGATTCTCTTCACCGCGGATGTTTCTTCGTTAAAAACAGGTGAAGGTAAAGGTTGTCTCATCGCAAGGTACTGCCGTAGCGGATTGAAATGTTAAAGACTTCACCTATACTAGGTATCAGCCTTATGAAATGCGGTAGCCAGTTATCTTGATTACTGCCTTTTGCCTTTTTTTTTCCAGCTCATGAGCAGAGTAGTCCATTTTTACAGTTTAGAACCCGGTATCATTGTACCGATTGCAAGCGTTCTAGCCATTCTGCCACTCTTGTTATAAGAACAATAAACATACTTTTTTATTTGAACGCAATTTGTTTTACAAGTTGAGGTTGCCAGCACGAAGCACAACCTTGTAGTTGTCGCTTTGTGCGACATGCCTGAGGGAGTACTAAGCCGCTCCTCTATTTGTCTCTTCAGAGATGCCCTGAAATTACGCAGGCAAGTTGTAAGCGATCCTCGCCAGTTTGCTCGTTCAAGGCCTAATTATCAGTTTATCAAAGTTCGTCAAAGATGTCATTATTCAAAGTATCAATGTTCATCAAGAAGGTTATTATCAATTTGAAATGTCAACGCTCTTTCGAGATGTCAATATTCGTCTGAAGTGTCACTGTTTGTCTAGAATATCATTATTCGTATGAAGTGTCAATGTTTGCATGAAGTGTCAATGTTCGTTCACTGTGTTATTATCGATTTGAAATATCAATGTTTCTCCTGGATGTCAATATTCGCCTGAATGACATTATTCTTCTAAGATTATTCTTCGTATAAAGTGTAAATGTTAGTCCAGGATGTCTATATTCGTTTGAAGTGTCAATATTTGTCCAGAAAGTTATTATCAATTTGAAGTCTCAATATTTATCCAGTAAGCAATTATCGAGTTAAAGTGTCAATATTTGTTCAGAAAGTCAG
The DNA here is from genome assembly GCA_024509875.1 of Oreohelix idahoensis. Lineage (NCBI taxonomy): Eukaryota > Metazoa > Mollusca > Gastropoda > Stylommatophora > Oreohelicidae > Oreohelix > Oreohelix idahoensis. Next base: position 70,718 of record JAMPIV010011845.1, on the reverse strand, counting down.
TATCAATTTCTTCTTCTTCCTTCTTCCTCGTTCGCCCTGAAAAGGACGGTGGTTGCGTTGTGTCTGTTTACGCCGTAGCTGTGATATCTGCACCTTTCGGTCGACACATCCGACTTCTGCACGGCATTTTTTTGGGACCGGGTATGCCTTCCCTCTTCGATCCGTACTCGCTCAGCCAGACTGCACTGCTGCAGACTGTTTCCAGGACCACCACGTGGGGGTGGAGTACGGTCTTGACCAGCTCTGGTTCGCTGATCCTGATGCAAGCAGTCAAGCTATGGGTCGCTGACTGCATTCTCTATTGCTGCATCTTTGGGTCCCATTATCAATTTGAAGTGTCAGTATTTGTCCAGAAAGTTATTATCGATTTGAAGTCTCAATACTTCTCCAGAAAGTCAGTATCTATTTGAAGTCTCAATATTTGTCCAGAAAGTCATTATCATTTTGAAGTGTCAATATTTGTCCAGAAAGTTATTACCGAGGTAAAGTATCAATATTTTCCCAGAAAGTCAGTTTCTATTTAAAGTGTCAATATTTGTCCAGAAAGTCATTACCAATTTGAGGTGTCAATATTTGTCAGAAAGTTATTATCTAGTAAAAGTGTCAATATTTGTCCAGAAAGTCATTACTAATTTGAAGTATCAATATTTGTCCAGAATTTTATTATTGATTTGAAGTGTCAATGCTCGTCCACGATGCCCAATATTCGTCTTAGGGGGCAGTGTTCTTCCAGCATGTTATTATCTACCTGAACTTCTAATTTCGGTTCGAGGTTAATTATATAACTGGAAAATCAATGTTACCCAGAGGTGAGAATTAGACACTGGCGTTGAATATGACACACATTAAGAAAACCTGTTGATAGCATCACAAGGCTGTCCCTATTATGGGAACCCCAGGGTAAGAGAAATAGAGGGAGAAAAAAGGGAGAATAGAGCTAGAGACAGATATTAAAGGGATACGAAAGTCTTAGAAAGACTTTGTCACACTGTCTCAAGTACGTAAGCTTCAGCTTCCAGCTTCGTGGCATCTGGTCCCAACCTATGAGAAAGAAGCGTGTGGCATACTGTGCATTCCTGGTATTCCAAGGGGGCTCTCCAAATATGCAGCGCTAAATTACTGTGCTCTGGTTCTGGGCTCTCCTAAGAAATCGTCACGTCCAACACAGAGCCACTTCTCATTTTCCCCTGCCTATCATGGGTTCCATTGTGAGTTCCTCCTGCATGCAGGCAACACGGTAAAGGTCGGAGTTATATATGAGCCTCAAGTAACTCCTCCAAGCATAACGTGCAATGCCGGGTACAGGGAGAATCCATAGAAGTGTGGGGAGGAATTCAAGAATCAATGAGGGTGTTATTAGCCTCACAGACAGAAGTTCACATCCGAATCTACATACTATAGCATTGTCCCTAGCTGGTGGGCACACAAGGATGACTCCAGAAATGCCTCCATGCATGCTTCATGGCATCTGAGGAACGAAAAAGTCAGTAAGTACAGTTACACTAATCATTTGTGTCTAGCTTTAGCTTGTTGAATAAATAATATCTCAATCTCTGCCGATCGTGGGCACGCACGTCATCTCACTATCTCACACATGTATACGCAGTAGGCCTACACACACAGTCAGTGCCATCTCCCACACTTATCTACACTGAACAAATACAGGGCACCACTCCTGAACACTGATTTACAAAGTAAATAGACGAATAAGACAGGCCTTAGATAGATTCGCCATAAGTAGGTCAAACATGATTAATCCTCGTATATTTCAAAATTATAAGAGATTATTGCGCATGTTTCATTCACTTGTGTATCTCCTTATATGCTATCTGTAGAGCGTGGGACCACCACGGCTACTTTCCCCTTGCAAGAGGACTGGCTTCAAAGACCATTCTTCTGCAGCGGTGATTTTTATAATATTTTACTTTACATGAGCATGTTGCTATTCTCATTATAAAACCTTACATTAGTCGCGTTTTACGATGTCACGGATTGCCTCGCCTGCTTTGCAGTAGTGGTCCAACAATGGCCAAAACTCAAGAGTATCTAAATGGGTCGACAAAGGAATTTACCTTCGCACAAGATTACTCTTGGCAGAGATGTACATAGAAGTGTAATTGCGCTTCTATCCGAAGGGAGTATTCACAAGATAATTCAGAAGTCAAGAACCATGCGGCATAGCGCTGAGCAATGGTTAATTTATATCTGTCCGTCGCTTTTTGTGAAGGATTTAAGCAATGGTTTTTAGCCCGTTCAAGCCCCCAGCTGAGTTAATTCAGCGAATTCCTCTTATAATGCCATAGCTCTGTTTAGAGGTAAATATATATATATATATATATATATATATATATATATATATATATATATATATATATATATATATATATATATATATATATATATATATATATATATATATATACGATGGGCGTTCAGAAAGTAATGCACCACATAGTTTTTCTCAGGAGCTGTTTATTAAAAAAGCATGAAATTTATACACAATATACATGGATATGTCATGTAAACATCGGTATTATTCAACATAATCCCCATCAACTTGTACGGCTTTATGCTAGCGCAAAACAAATGCATGTATCCCTAGCCCGTACCACATTTTGTCTTGATCATGTAGCCATTTCTTCGCTGCATGAATCACTCCTTCATCATATTCAAATCAAACCTTGTCACACGGAGTGCATCTTTAAGTGGACCAAATAGATGAAAATCAGAGGGTGCCAAATCGGGACTATAGGGTGGATGGGGTAGTACAGCCCAATCCAATTTGGTGATTGCTTCCCGTGTTGCCAGACTTGTGTGAGGTCGCGCATTGTCGTGAAGGAGAAGCAGGTCTGCTGGATTCCCGTGCGGCCGAACTCTGCGAAAACGTTGATTGAGTTTTTTCAATGTCTTAATGTAAGCTTGTGAATTGATTGTCTCTCCTCTTGGCATAACGTCCACAAGAATCCCGCCTTCAATGTCCCAAAAGACAGTGATCATGACCTTTCCAGCTGAAGGAGTTGTCTTGAATTTCTGTCTTCGTGGTGATTGCGGATGATGCCACTCCATTGACTGTCTTTTTGTCTCAGGTTCAAAATGATGTGCCCAGGTTTCGTCACCTGTAACGATCTTAGCCAAAAAGTTCTCTCCATCAGCATTGAAACGCTCCAACAATTCAGAAGAAATTGCTTTCCTTTACAATCGGTGGTCATTTGTGAGACTTCGAGGAACCCATCTTGCGCAAACCTTAGAAAACCCGAGAGTTTTTATAACTGCATTTGCACTACCAATGCTGACTGACAGCTGTAAGGCCAATTGTTGAGTAGTGATTCGCCTATCAGTAAAAATATGCCCTCAGCGCATTTCAACATTTCTGAGTTGGTGGCTGTGGCAGGACGTCCACAGCGCGGCCGATCAAGCAGCTCCGTATCTACACTTCCTGATTCTTTTATTCTCTGAACCCAGCGACTGTCTGTACTCCTGTCGACTGCAAAACTTCCATACACATCACATAGACGCTTGTGAATGTTCACAACAGTTTCCTTCTCTGCAACGAGAAATTCTATCACAATTCGCTGCTTATAACGCAAGTTGCTAACACGCTCCATTTCAACGGTTTAGGGCAGCCGTATTATTTGGCCGGTTGCGGTGCAATTTGGTGCACACAATTGGCACATGCCATATTTGAAGTTTGCAACATTTCATGCTTCTATCTTTATTACTAGCTGAGAAAAACGATGTGGTGCATTACTTTCTGAACGCCCCTCGTACATATATATATATATATATATATATATATATATATCTATATATATATATATATATATATATATATATATATATATATATATATATATATATATATAATATATATATATATATATATATATATATATATATATATATATATATACAGTAGAACTCCATTTATCCGAACCCCAATTATCCGAACATCCAATTATCCGAACACTTTTTCCAGAAAGAAAAAAAAAATCAGTCTCCACCAGTCACGTTAGACTACAGTTCTGAATCTTTTGATGCGGCAAGCTTCAAATGTGTGCGAACAATTTGTAGACAATGAGATGGGCTAATGGACGGTCGCTTACGTACATGAAGTCAGTTAGATCATAAAGTCCGTTAATATCTGGTTTACCAATCCAGTGTATGTGTGCGTTCTAGGCAGAACACTGGCTAAACAGACAGTTCAACTTAAAATAATTGTGTCTGCTACTACAGCAGAATAATTTTGGTGTACACGTATTTCTCTGTGCGACCTGGCATCTTCCAGTAGGCCTAAAGCATATAAAAGGAACCGCAATGTTTTGTCAATTGAAACGAAAACAGAAATTATCAAGAGACTAGGAAAAGGTGAAACTGTGTCTTCATTTGCGAGGATTTTCAATGTTGGGAAAGCTACCGTCTCTGACATCAAAAGTAACAAGGATAAAATTATGAGTTTTGCATCGAAATTGGATAGTGAAAATGGGTCGAAGAAAAATAAAACCATGAGAAATGCGAAAGATTTGAAATTGGAAGAGGCTTTGTATATATGGTTTGTGCAAAGAGGAAGCAAAGGGGAACCTATCTCTGGCTCTCTATTGTGTGAAAAGGCACTTCAGTTCAACAGTCAACTTGACGGTCCTCCTGACTTTAAGGCTAGCCAGGGATGGTTAAGAAACTTTAAATCTCGTCATGGCATACGAGAATTGGAGATTCAAGGGGAATCTTCATCTAGCGATGCAACTGCCGCTGAAAATTTTAAAGAAACATTCTTGGCTTTTTTGGAAGAAGAAGGTTATTTACTCGATGATGTGTATAATGCCGATGAGACTGGCTTATACTGGAAATCATTGCCTCAAAAATCACTTGCATCTCAGCGCGAAGCAGCTGCCCCTGGGTTTAAAAAGTGCAAAAAGAGAGTAACAATTTTGGTAGCCGCGAATGCCAGTGGAAGTCATCGTTTACCGGTGCTAATGATCGGCAAAGCCAAAAAAACACGTTGTTTAAAGAATGTGACATGTCTCCCATTGTGCTACAAAGCACAGAAGAGTGCTTGGATGAATAGTGAAATATTTCTTGATTGGTATACAAATCAGTTCATCCCAAATGTGAAGAGGTTGAAAGAACAAGAAAAGAAAACTGGAAAAGTAATTCTTCTACTGGACAATGCACCATCTCATCCAGAGACGGATACATTGAATGCAGTTGATGCAAATTTTAAAGTAATTTTTCTGCCTCCCAATGTAACAGCACTGATTCAACCAATGGATCAGGGTGTTATAGCAAAGCTTAAAAAGATGTACAAGAAGGAAGTCCTGCGTCGTTTATTGTTGGCTGAAGATGAAGAAAGTGTGGTGGCGTTTTCAAAAAAAGCTTAATCTCAAAGACTGCTGCTATATGTAAGCTGATGCTTGGACCACCCTGTCACAAGATAATCTCAACAAGGCTTGGAATAGATTGCTTGGGAAAAAAGGAGGAAATGAAACTACTGCAGTGGACACAAATGATGATTGTATAAATGAAGTTGTGGAACTGTTTCAAGCAATGCCCGGATTTTCGGACTGTGACAAAGATGATGCACACATGTGGCTAGAAGATGATAATGATTCTGGTTTTCAGTTTTTGAATGACGAAGAAATTTTGTCTTTTGCGCAGGAAGAAAACCAAATACATGTAGTGACCGATGATGAAGACTCCTCAGAAGTACATGATGTACTTGTAGATTGTGAAGAAAACCTAAAACGTCGACCAAGTCCTGAAGAAGCCTTTATAGCACTAGAAACAGCGATGGCTTGGTACGAGCAAGAAGATGACAGCTGTCCTACACAGCTTCTGCTGTTGAAGAGAATGCGGGACTTAGCAGCCAAAAGCAGACTATCCAGTTTGGCGCAAAAGAGGATTCCTCATTATTTTAAATAGTGGGCTACATCTGTGCAAGTACATGCATACGTAAGTTGCGCCTGGTTTTGAATTGTTTGTAATGTTATTTTGAAAACATTTCTCTTTCTTAACAAAAATAATTAATACAAGTAGTACATGCACTGCAGTGTAATGAAAGATTTTGGTGATACAGTGATCTAATACAGTGTGGGTATTATTATTACAGTACAAGTAAATATGTTTTATAGTGTATTTTCCTTGTGATTGTTAATTATTTTTAGAAATATGTGTACATGTACTCGATACATCATGTAATCCAATTATCCGAACATTTGATTATCCGAACGATGCTCGGTCCCATGGTGTTCGGATAAATGGAGTTCTACTGTATATATATATATATATATATATATATATATATATATATATATATATATATATATATATATATATATATATATATATATATATATATATATATATATATATATATATATATATATATATATATATATATATATTGTTCTCGCTCATACGTTTGCTTCCATACATATATAAAACTGAATCGACTATGATTGTTTAGTTTTAAAACAACAGGTAACAAATTTAATAATCCATTAGTATTAACAGTTTAAAATAAATAAAATGCTGGTGACTTTTATATTGGAATCAAATTTTCTCTTCACAGAGATTTAGGGTGACGATATAGTTCAGACAAATTAGGTCATTTTTGCTGATGCCTTTTTATAAGCATTTAACTTTTAGGTGAGTCCTGCAGCTGTGCTTTTCGTCACTGCTTGGTGATGAGGGCACTTCTTCACACAACGTGTCCGATTTAAGCGGTTGGTGTTGACTCCCTGCGTTTCACTCACAACTAGCTTCGTTCCACGAACTTCTTTTCGACAAAATAGAAAGAACAAAATGCCTCTGCTAAGTACACTTAGTTGGAAGCTTAACAGGAGCATCTTCTCGTTGTACACCCACCAATGTTAATCTCTCAGAAGAATTAAATTCTTGAGTATACACAGTGCAACTCAGGAAAGATGAATAGAAATCACCACTATTCCTCTGGGTATTATCTGGGAAATGTGTCTGGACAGCGCGAATAATGATTTGTACCTGAACTAACATTAACAAGTTACGTATATCTCACACAATGATATACTACACTTGAGGCACATGTGAAGTAATCATCATTCATCACTGCTCCAGTCAGAGTCTTGGGTCACCTCTGCTGTCGGGTTTTCCGCACGACTAGCCAGAAGAAATAACCAGCGCTTGCTGTAGTGGTTTATGAATATACTATTTTCGTGTGGTGAGGTTGCCAGCCTCATATTAGACTAATATAGCAAGAAAAACATGTTAATTCCAATTTGTACAAGAAATGTTCACAACGTAACCCAAATTGGGTTATACACAATCTCCTTGCACAGTTTCGAATGGACACAGCTCTGTCTTAGAAGCTTCGAAATCACTTTGATCTGGGAAATTATAGTTAATTCCTCTGATGGCGGGTGTTCTGCGAAATCACTGGGCTTAAGAAAACTTTTGTTTAATTCCTCTATGACTTGGTCTGGGAAATTATAGTTAATTCCTCTGATGGCGGGTTTTCTGCGAAATCACTGGGCCTGGGAAAAATTTTTGTATAATTCTTCTATGAATTGTGATCAAATTATTGGTAATTGAAGTTCTGGTCCTTTTAAGTTTACAGTCTTGTTTTTTTTTTTTTTTTTTTTTTCCGTACGCCCGCTAATACTCGAGGCGAAATCTCAGGTTATTATTTTAATGTCTAACCTGACATTGATTTTACGTGAGTATCCCTTTTTATCTTGTACAGAGACAGGTGTCCCTCGCCATTCAGGCAGATACTCTCCGATTTCGGAGGTACCCATTAGAGCTGGGTCGGCTCAGGAGCCGCCAATCCCTGGTCGACGACACTCCTTCAAATGTGCTCGCCAGGTCTCGAGTTAATCCAGTCCAAATCCCGGTCGACGAAAAATCCTCAAATGCCGTCGCCCGGGTTTGATCCTGAATCACCCGGTCGCCAGAGCGGTGTTGTAACCACTACGCTAGCGCGGCTCCGTGCCTTGTATTAAAATGCGGGTTTACTTGTAAAAGCCAAAATTGCCCAATATTCAATCTGTCACTGTTAATAATGGAATTCTAAGTCCGATCCTTCTCTTTCTGGCTTTTTTGGAGTTGATCGGTTGAAGTTGCGAAGCTGTCTGTTCTGTGTCTCTAAGCTCGCTAGATTATATCTCTCATTCTCAGTTCAAATCACAGATTGTGTTTCCGCCGAATGTTCCAATAGAATTCATTGTATGTTCCGGATCTCAATTCAAACCAATCAAATCTCCGTAGCACTGGGTTGGGTTGTTTCATTTAAAATATCCCCTCGCGTATTGTAAAATATTAATTTTAATATTATACTCGTGACCTCTGTCTAATCATGCGGTTATATTTCCGGCGACATCTTGTGCACAACTCATAAACACATCTGTGAGCTCATTGGATGTCCAGATGCTACCTATCGCCAATATTGTCTCTCCAGACAAATTATCTTTAATAATCACCAGGGATGGTCCCGCAAAGGCGATAAACGCATCTACCACCTAGGTAATCTGTCAGACAAACATTCTCGGTCGTCGGCGATCCATACAGACAAACTTGGCTTCCTATTTATCCTCGTACGAGACCATATTGTGTTAAACGAGGATCGTTTCCTATCAAAGGTGGCCGGCGACTGAGTCGATTGTTAAGCGTATTACCGCTGACCGGTGAAAATGACCGGGTATTGTTGCGATAATACTACCGTTCACCTGGCGGAACGTAAATACGTCTGAGGAGTGGTACACAAGATAACGACAGTCCCATAGCAGATACTTCCGTAGGGGAATGGAGTGTTAGAGACTTCCCCCTACTAGATTCAGCATAGAGAGTAAAATAATGAATGAAAGGGCATACAAATTATGCCAAATAAAAGCGATTCAAGAGGAAATGAAGAAAAGAAATGATACTGCCGTAGTGGCTGAAGGTGTGAGAGAGCCACCAAAAGAACTCGTACAGACGTTTTGTCACATACGTCATACCAGAGATAGCAAAAGTAGTCCTTTTCTTTCTTATCTTCTCAGAGACCTACAGCAACTACACTTAACATTGTGTATATGTTTCTTATTTCTTTCCCTCGTGAAGTGTCTCTTTGTCGTTTAATTCTGCTCGGAGGTATTTCTCCCAAGTTAGTGCAATCATCTCAATCAAAGTAAAAACCAAGATGATAACAAACCATGCAGCAGCCCTCAACAATGATGATGGCGATGATGATGATGGTGATGATGATGATGACGATAACGATGGTGGTGATGATGATGGTGGTGATGATGATGGCTATGATGGTGATAATGTTAGTAATGATGATGATAGTGATGATGGGGATGATGGTGATGATGATTGTAGCAGACTTCCGTCGTTTGTGTTTTTGACAGAATTTTACGCAGCTTTATTTGAAAAACTGCTTGATTATATTACAGTGTTCATCTCTTAGTTTTTATAGTCTATTATATGCATTCTGCAACTTTGGGTTCATTTTGATTAAATTTGCGTTCTATCAGGATTGTTTATTAAAATTCATTTTTTCTTCGTTGATAGCTGTGATGTAATAATCTTTGAATTGTTATTTCAATTGTCAAGGCTTAGTATTTTCTTCAAAGAGAATGTCAATGGTCAAATCAATACGAACAACTGAACTGGTTCCAAGTCTAACTCATAGAACTCTTCATTGAACAAGTCGAGTACAGACGACTCTAAATACATTTATTCCGATACTATCACAAGTGATCATGAAATCCCATATTGACATATTTCTTCACATTAAAGGCAATGGCATAAATCATAGTTCATTGATTGCCTAACATCTGACATCAGGTGTTTGACATAACCGTCAAAGCATATTCTACTGCTCATTATAGTTCTGCGAACTATAGCACGTTAAATGTCCAAACAGTATTAATATAAAGCCCGTGCTAATAATCTTTAACTGCTTATTTCTACTAAGCTCACTACAGCGTTCCAAGATATTGTATTAATATCTTATTCTTGCTTTGGCATCTCATGCCAGCTTCTAATAGCCATACTACTCTCATTACACATTACGTACCAAACTGTAACATTGGCATTTCACGAATACCACGAAAATATAATCCGCGTTTCAACGCTTAACACATGTATGGACTCATAGGTCCTTGGCTAATTCTTAGCTTCTCAAAGAAGTGTCAACCAACACACATTGTCAATAACACTTGTCGTAGATTTTTAGATAGGAGAATTAAGACTTGGGTTGGTCCCTTCTGAATAGGTTAGATTAGGTGATAGACACAGTGAGAGTTAGTAAAAAAAAAAATAGAATTTCCACAAGTGAGATGATAGACTGTGATATAGAGGCTGTCTCTGAAAAAATCGAGGAAATTTTCTCTCTTTCACCTATCCTCTACGACAGCTTTTAAGGCGTCAGACAGTCTAAACACATATATATATATATATATATATATATATATATATATATATATATATATATATTATATATATATATATATATATATATATGATATATATATATATATATATATATATATATATATATATATATATATATTACATATATTTCTATCTACTCACGGGCACGCACATACACGTGACGACAGTTAAACACACAGACGTGGGAAATCTATAACAATGAATATATATATATATATATATACTAGAACGAGCTGACCAACGCACTGATTTAGTTCAAGAGAGATTTTTTTTAAATTATCTTCTAAAAAAAATCTTCTCACAACACCAAAAAAATACATCAAGGAAAACATATACAAATAGTCATAAAATTCAAGAAAAATGCTGCAAGGATGATAGCCCGTTATGATCTTAACTCTAGGTTTAGCCCACAGCCCCGTTAGGATGACAGATGATGGCCCAAAGAGTTATAGATGCATATGGTTAGGGTCTAATATTGTTCTTTTTTCTCGAAGGTAAGAACTGACTTATGACAGCAGTATCTATTCTAAAGGAACAATTTAATTAAGCAGCAAGTCTTTCATAAGGAAGAATTACAAAGTGAGTGCATTAAACAACGAACATCCTTCCGTCACTTTCACTCGGTTCTTTCATCAGGGTATCCTGGCTTTCATGCTTACCTAAAAAAAAAACTTGATGTTGATCACCGTCTGGCGCAACCTTAGGACACTTCTCTACCGTGAATCTGGATTCTTTGGATAAAGCGAATCCCAGCTCTGCAAATACAGGGTTCTTCCACTGTCTTCGGGGAGCGTTCACTTTACCAGTTTAAATTTTTAGATTTACTGTTAATGTCACTTGAATCAGTTTTGGGTAAGCGATTTTTTAAACGGGCACACAGAGTCTAAAACACGAGGATTCCCTTACTTTGGAAAAAGTTGACCAGTGGACAACTGCTCTCAACAGATAGTCTTGGTTCACTATCCACTCTTTCGATAATGTCGGAAATGTTAATGTTATTTCTTGAAATTTATTCTCGCCGCCAGGCAGCATGTATATTTCAATTTGAGAAGAAATATGAACTGGCTCAGGAGCCCAGTATAAACATTAGTCTTTAGCAACCGTTAGTGGGATTGGTATTACTGTTTATCTCTGATGGCCCATGAACTGTCAGACCAGTGTTACTTGAAAAAAAACCCCACGTGGTTAAAGATAGGAAATGTCTATGCTTCTCACAAGTATGTCTCTTTACTAAACGCCGGCAAGTTGGGTTTACCCTAGTATTCGCTGAATGAAGAAAAACAACATATAATATAATATACAAAATATGTACTCGTTATAACTTACATTTTAAACGGCAAGCCTACAGCTTGACTTATATTTAAAACTTCCCGTGAAATAAGTTATATTAAAAAAATCCCTCATCATGAATTAGGAATATCTGCGTATTTCCGTCACCACTCCTGAGGCATCTAGCATTTATAAGTTTGTTTAGAAAAATATACTCGACTGAGTAGTTAGCAGTTAAATTAAATTCATTATGGCTACATGTTTGTTAAGCTAGGAATATAATTTATTCTGCTTTCCACTGCATGCGTCACTAGAAAATAATACAGACTTATAAATTAATCGCTCTGCACCAAATCTAACTAGGGAAATAAATAAACGATTAGCCACTTTAAACATTTCGCAAAATACTAGATATACTAGATATAATATTTTACCTCAAACAGAACTACGTATCACAAAGAAACTAAGAGACATCACTTATAAGTTTAAGTGTTCTAGAACGAAGTGACCACGTCTACTGTAAAATGGAGAATGAGTGAAGTTAGTTTCAAACTCGGGCCAATATCTTAAAATTAGACAAAAGCCCCAACTTATTTCGCAAACGAAATAATCTCCCCTTGTACGTGTAAAACACCTTACGTCAGCTTAACGCATGTCGTAACTGCCATCAGTGACCGAGAGTACGCGTGTCAGTTGCAACTCTCAGACAACCGTCTGCCGTGCCGAGAGTAATCTCACCCTTCGCCGGGCTATCCCGACGAAACTCTCGCGGTTTTCTGCAAAATGTAGACAATCCGTCTGCCTGCCATGTCAGACGGAGCGAATTCTCACACCCAAGGCCCAGAAATCTGGTCAGGCAGCGCTCTGACCGGGAAAACTGCAGACGAATGTCTGGCGAGAACCGTATATTCACAGCTATCGTTCGACCGGCAGAGACTGACATCTACGTAATACCATCACTAGTGCGATTCTCAGTTTTGAGAAAAGAAACCGGTAAACGTTAAGGATGGGGAAGAAAATATGTTTCGCAAACGAATGGATGCAAAAACATACAAGAAAAAGGTAAACTGCGATAGAAAAATTAGAGAATATGGGTGAAGGAAAAAGAAGAGGATATAGGCAATTTATGATCCAAACTCCTGTGACACACTGCGAAACCTTGACCGTTGGGAATAAAAGCCAATAAGTAGACTATTTTCTACACTTAGATTTAGTGGCCACGCCACGTGTAATAACACTTACTCTCGGTCTCTTCTGTCTATTTTTTATTCGTCTCCAAACTTCCCTCTCTCTCTGCTAGAACTGAAAACCCCTTTTCTTCAGAGTTTTTCCATTCTATAATGAGAAAACTTTTCCGCTTCAAGTCTTATATTTCAATAGCACTTGCTAACCCCGTGATTCTCACGGCCAAAGCAGATAAATTATCCTGACATGGTCAGGTGGAGGACACTCCATCTGCCTTGAACTATCAGCCCGGAAGTTGACCCTTTGTTTGTGTCACGTACTGGACGCACGTAAATCAAGGGGATGTTAAACCGCAGGCATCTGCACAGCGGATACTGGGACCAGTTTAATTGAAGAGATTGGATATTCCTGTGACCAGCAAAACCACACGAACGTGTGTATGTGTGTGTGTGTGTGTGTGTGTGTGTGCAGGTGGAATGATGCAACTCACCCCTGCACTGGGAGAGGCCATAAGGAAAATTGTAGAAGGGACATAGTAATTTAATCTACTTTTAACCGCCAAACAGAGCAGAGGAATTCATGGGCCCCGGAGTGGGGTTGACTTGTTGCTAAAAATCCGAAGTGAATCCTTGAGCGGTCCACCCAGATTACGGGTCCAGGGTAAAAACCAGGTTACCTACAAAACCAGACTACGAGTTGCGGGTACAAACCAGGTGACCATACCAAAACCCAATTTACCCCTTCCAACCATAACCTATCAACCAGTAACCCATTCCTTACCACACATCCCATAAGCAGAATAGGTATTCAGCAGGGCAGACTTACTCTATCCTTATCTTGATGTGCACTGAGTCCAGGAAAGCAAACTCTGCCACCCTCTGAACCCATTGACCTGTTTATGCTACCTAAGTGCTGGGGCAGACCAAACCAAGAGAGTCCGAACACCTATCATCTCCGTAGCTACTAAAGACCTTGAGGAAATAAGTATATCACCTACCAGCAAAATTACCATAGAAAAGATCTCCTGGTCCACATGATGACCATAGTAGTTGTTTTTTTCTAAACCTAAGAGTACATATTTTTGTTAAATTTGTAAATTTTTAAGAGATGTGAAAATCTATATTTTGTTTCTAAATTTAACTCAAGTGAGTCTGTTGTTATTTTTCTTGTTAACTTTATTTGGGCTGTATTTTGTTTTAAACATAAATCTACACCCTGGGGCTGAGCCATAATTCAACTAACTTCTAGTGGGTCTGGATATTTTAGTTAATGTGGCTGGACACCAAATTTCCTTTCTCAACCTTAAGTGCTTTACATAGTCCTTCTGTAGGATCCTGCCTAAGGAAGAATTTATTGTCCAGAAAATATCCTGTTTAGTTGCCAGAATTCTCTTTACATTAAGGATTACTTGTACACTATTTCCCGAGGAGAGGCAGTTCCATTCGAACTTGTAGACTATCATAAGCATATCAATAACGATTATAATCTTTTATTCTTCCATTCATCCAATCTGTCCTTTTCCTTCAAAAAGCCACCACAAGAATACGAAGAGGTCTGCAGTAAGACGGGGTAAAACGGTAGAATGGATGAAAAATAAAATAAAATTGTAATACATCTTACTAGGAGAAAGAATAGGAAAAAACCCTCGTTGCGACCACAAGGCCTTCGTCAGGGGCAGACAAACAAAAAGCAGAAGGGAAAGAAAGTGATATTCAGTGGAAAGTGGAAAACATAAAAATAAGAGAAAACATTCCTTGTCATTTTAATGAGTCAATTTAATTCTAGCATGTGACACATATCAGGGAGTTTATGTATATGTATATAACTATGTATGTATATATATATATATATATATATATATATATATATATATATATATATATATATATATTTATTTATATCGAAACAGTGAAGTATAAAATAAGACAAAATATGCAGACTCCTATTTTCAAGACTTTTTCGCTTTCAAAGTCAACCAACAAATGTTAAATGCTGTTGCGGACAAATTTGTACCAGGTAAACATTTTTGCTGTGACACCGCAAGAGACGCGCACGATCTAAGCACAGGAATGGCAATAGAAAATAGCTTACAAAGGGAACGGTAAATGCAGACCAAAAATGTCACTTGTGTGCTATTTTAAATCGGCTAAGGTTAAAAGTTTACTGAAGAGACTGCAGGGATTGGCGCCTATTAAATTCTAATGTCTGAATATTACCATATATTGCAGTCAACTAAGGTTTGACCAGTGCTGTTTAGCGTTCCTTATATTTATATGGGTAAAGCACGCGGGAGAAATTTTGCGGCTTGTTTGATCTATTAAAAGTAAATAGGTCTTAAAAGTGACATAATACTTGGTATGTATGTGTTTATTTTTCAAAAGCCAATGTTTTAAGTAGAGCATACTTAAATTATAAAACAGGCCAGCATTCCAGAGGTTGTAACGGGATCAAAACAAAAAAACACACAAAAAAACATGGGTGTTGGCCGAGCAGCTGCGCATCACGTGATGTGTGATTTCATAATGATAGGGGCATCTCGCTGCAGACTATCTAATTTCTTTTATCTAGGGCTGTGAATATCGATGGCGTATTTCGAATTAAAAAGAAAAGTTGGGGTGGGATTTCCAGGTGACGAAGTATGCAGTCAGTTTTACAACAGAACAATGCAATCGAAGCAAGGGAGGTTTTCGGGGTCTGCCCTTTGTTAACCACAGCCTCAAACAGGAGACACAACTGAGAGATATAGCAAGGTTAAGAGAAAAAGATAATGGGCACTTGTGATAACAGTAAATATAAAATAAAATAAGTAACACAGAACGATCAAAAGGGGCAAACCTTTTCCTATCAGTCAGTTTATTATAATACTAAGGTAAAGGTAGTCCCATAATATTGAGCGTACTGTTTAACAAGCGAATAAGCATAATTCAAAACAAGTAAGTAATCTGTGGTTTAGAAGTGCAACACAAGCACCCGGATTCACCCCACCTCTTTTTTTTGCCACCCAAGAATACACCTCTAGATATATAGTCGAGTACACTCACCATTATTTTGTACAATCAATTATTGCTGAACTCGCCCAGAAGCGTAACCGATTATTTCCCTCAAGAGCAGTCTGTCCTTTAAGTACATTGATACTTTGCCTATTCACAGCTTACCCAAATTACAAGATCATTACATCGATACTTCACCTATTTACAACTTATCCAAATTACAAGACCATTACATCAATACTTCACCTATTTACACTTTACCCACATTACGAGATCATTCTTGAATTTCCAATCTGTGTTTTACTCTTTCGCCCTCAATCCTTCCCGTTGTTGTTAAATTTTCCAGACACTCCTCTCTAAATATGTGGTCAACGAATTCCGTCTTTTGCTAGCAGTTTTTTTTTTTTTTTTTTTTTCGTACGCCCGCTAATACTCGAGGCGAAATCTCAGGTTATTATTTTATGTCTAACCTGACATTGATTTTACGTGAGTATCCCTTTATTTCTTGTACAGAGACAGGTGTCCCTCGCCATTCAGGCAAATACTCTCCGATTTCGGAGGTACCCATTGCAGCTGGGTCGGCTCAGGAGCCGCCAGTCCCTGGTCGACGACACTCCTTCAAATGTGCTCGCCAGGTCTCGAGTTAATCCAGTACAAATCCCGGTCGACGAAAAATCCTCAAATGCCGTCGCCCGGGTTTGATCCTGTATCACCCGGTCGCCAGAGCGGTGTTGTAACCACTACGCTAGCGCGGCTCCCTTGCTAGCAGTGAACTTGTAATATAAATTCATCCATCACGCTTTAGGTCCCCAAGGAGCATCTGTATTCAACAGCTTCAACACATGCCTTCAAGTCCTGTACCATCAGTTCAAGGTCTTGCCATGTTTTCTTTATCCATTTCGTATATCTCTCCAATAAATACAAAACAGACCATCATCACCGTGTGCTATGCTAGCTGACTATCACAATAACTCACTACTTCTCTATGTCAAACCTCTCAACAGGTAAAAGGTATGGGAGTTAATAGAGCTGCAACATTGGGGCCCGAGACTATCAATAGAAACGCCTATTGCCTTTTGTAATCCTTTGAACAATCAGTTTACCTGTTTAGTTGTTCATGTATGCCTCAAGTTCTCTTCTTCGCGTGTTCATCAGCCTCCTTATATTTATATCACTATGGGGATTCCAGAACAAGGACTGTCTTGTATTACTAGGCGGGGTTGTCGCACGGAAGGTCCTGGGTTCGAGTCCTGGGTAAGCCACTCACGTCTGTTGTTTTTCTGTTGTCTAGTTTTCTACTTTTTTATTTCTTACGAGTGCCTGAAAGCATACCTTTATGTTTGTCTAATATTTATTTATCATTCAGTTTGCTCAATGTGTGTTCTATCCAACTTCAGCTTTTTCTCCTCGGTCTTGTTCCTCTGATATTTGTCTAGTTTTTCCACCAGTTCCACATTTGCCATTTTGTAATACCATTTCAGTTTTATGGCCAAAGCTACAATCAACAACATGAAACATATACTGACATCTAAACAGTTATCTCACAGATTAAAACTGAGAATCATAAAGTGTTATATATATATTCTGCATTACTGTATGGCGTAGAAACATGGACGATGAATAAGCAATTGGAAGAAAGAATTGAGGCTCTTGAAATGTGGATATATAGAAGAATGAGGCGTATCTCATGGAAAGAGAAGAAAACAAATAAGGAGGTCCTAGAAAATCTAGGTATGAAAAGAGAACTAATGAGGGAGGTCAAAGTTCGGCAGTAAAATACTTTGGCCACATAAAAAGGCATACCACTTTGCAGAAGACATAATAGAAGGGAGAGTTGAAGGCACACGTGCAAGGGGAAGACAGCGCTATAAGTGGGAAGATAACATCAAGAGATGGACAGGAAAGAGTCTATCAGAGTGCACCACCAAGACAAGAGACAGAAGACGTTGGAGATCCATTACAGCCAACCTTCGTTGTGGAGATGGCAGCTAATGATGATGAATACCATTTAAGTCCTTCTAATCCGCGCTAGCAGCCAGTTATGAAAGTCAGCAACTTTCTGGTTGTTGTCTTTGTTGTTCTCCGTGTTTCAGAGTCGCACAATAGGACTGACTTGACATTTGAGTTGAAGATTCTTATTTCTGTGTAGAACTTGATGTCTTTTGAATTCTATACATTTCCCAAATGCAAAGAAAAATGGGAGCCGCGGTAGCATAGTGGTTAGTGCACTTGCTTCCTAGCTCAGTGGTCTATGGTTTGATCCCCAGATGAGGTAGGATTTTTTTAGGCCGCAAACGGCTCCTGGGTCGACCCAGTCCCAACTGGGTACCAGAGCAACTTCTGGTAAGGTTAATGCGGCCGGCGTGATGCTGACCACATCACCCCTAGAGTGCCGATGGTCAAGAAAATTATGGGCCTAACACCATATTCCCAATATGCCTCAATAGGCGCGTAACGGGATCCCCTCCAAAGAAAATACCTCTTGCATTTGTAGTCCTTTGAGCTTTTAGTTTAAATGTTTAGCTTTTACTACTACCCAGACCCCTCCAAAGAGTCTCGAGCCTTGGTGTTTCAGCTTAATTGTATTGACAATAGTGGTTGTTGTTGTTGTTGTTTTCGTCTACTATGCTGCTGTAATACCCTGTTCAACCTGAAAGTTTGGTTATAATTGGGGTATATAGGGTGTTATTGTCTTCACTGGTATCTCGTTCGTAGTCCTGGAGGTGATCGGTCCTGAAAAGGACCACTAGCTGGCTGTCTGGGTTCCTCTTTGTCCGTTTGTGGTGCCGTGTCGCGTTCATGGTGTTTTTTATGTCCTGCCTCACTATCTGGCTTGTTTGGTTTTGTGTGTTTCTACGCTCTTAGTCTCTGTTGCTTTTGTCTTCTTGCTCTCCTGTATCTGTGACAGTGCTTTTTTAATTATCGTTGGTAGTAACTGTTCTAGCGTTTCTTGGATGATTTCTTTTACTGCTTGGTTGTTCGTTTTAGTTTCTCGCGTGCTGTTGGATGATATTTCCTCAATGGCTATTCTTTCTGTTTCTATTCTTTTGAGTATTTGTGTGTTTTCTTCTGTCAGCTCTTTCAGCTTCTTGACATCTGTTTCTACTTGTTGCTGGATTCTTTTCATTTCTTCCATCACGTGTTTTATGTTCTGCATGTTTATCGCCTCTTCTCCACTGTCGGTTGGTTCTTCGGCGGCCTGCTTGCTGTTGTTTTCGATTCGCAGCTTCATTTTCATTTCTCTGACTTCAGCGGTCAGCTTGTGTAACTGTCGTCTGTCTATTGTGCGTTGTTTTTCTGCAACATCCGCAGCCACTCTGTGTTTTGCCTCCTTGAAGGGGATGTTTTTGGAAACCGCTTCCTTCAGGATGCTCTTGGTTTCCTGGAACATCGGGCAGCCTCGGTATCTAGCCCCATGGTTTCCGAGGCAGTTTGCACAGGTGCGGTTTGAGTTTGTTGCTTTGTAGCTGTTGTCCTCCTTCGCCTTGGGACAATCGCGGTATGGGTGGCCACCCGCACAATATCGACAGACTGCATCCCTCCTGCACGTCTTCTTTGTGTGCGAGAACTGCTGGCAGTTGGAGCACTGCATCACCGGAGGGATATAGGCTTCTGTCTTTTTGGTTGTGGTTTCGAGCGTCAGTCTCTCGGGTCTTGTCGATCCTTCTACCGTAACTATCATCAGATTGGTATCTTTCTTGGCCCAGGTTTTTAGCCTTTCGACCTGCGTGATTTTTAGATTTGCGTTTTCAGCTTGAAGGCGTCTGTGGACCTCGCCTTCGGAACATCTGGTATCCACCCCTCTGATGACCAACTTCTTTGTTGTCTTGTACTTTTCCACCACCACTTTTATTTGGTGGGGCAACTGGATTTCCTTTGGACCGGATTCCAGTTCGATCATCAGCGAGGTTGTTTTGTCTGTGTTGTTGAGAGAAAGCACTACTCCCTTTTCGTGCCTCCCTAATTTGGCGATACCTCTCCGTCCAGTTATCACCTCGAGGATGTTGATCACTTTGTTGTCGGGTAGGGCCCTGAGTGAGGTCTCACTTCCTGACGTCTGGGTGATCTTAACAATCCTCTCCTGTATCGTTTCTGAGTTGCTTGTATTTTTAGTGTTTGGTCTTTGTTTCCTTCTACAGGCTTGGTTCGAATCTTGTTCTTGGTTATTCGGTGTGATATCTTGCGTCTGAGCCCTTGAGTTGTCAGCTGTTGTTTCCTGAGGATCAGGAATGGTAGCTTGCTTCTCAGTGGTTTCGATGTCCAGCACGTCTGGGGCTACTTCTACTGTTGCTTCTTGAAGAGCGAGCCTAAGGGACTCGTCTCCGTCTTCAAGTCTTCGAAGTGCATCTAAAATGGTCTCTGCGACATCTTCCTCTTGTACCTGTCTGTGTTGAGGATCTGTCTCTATCACTTCCTTCATAGTGCTTGCAGGTGGGTCGGCTGTCATCTCGGCATCGTGCGGCTTCTCTGTCATAGACCGGGTTTCTGCTGACGAGTCTGGTGCGTGTGGTGGGTGCAGCCTGGATAGAAGCGCTTGTTTTCTTTTCTCCAGCTGTCGTAACGCTCTCCATATTTCTTTATGTTCTGGGTCTTCTTTATCTAGGCAAGGGGTCAGGCCACTCAGACTCTCAGTCGGGTCGACGCATGTCACAGCTAACTCCGTCGTGTCCGGAGTTATAGAAGGGCCGGTCCCGGCACGAATACTTGGGGCAGTCTTGCTCTCTGGCTGTCTGTCATTGTTGATTGTGATATTGCGATTACCCTGGCTGTTCTGCGCTGGTGGGCTGGTGTAGACCTTCCTCTTTTTAGCGTGTGGCCTATGTCTGGGCATTTTGACGATAACGCGATCTTATCTCGAGTAGTGGCGTCCTGAAAAGGACGTTGGTGTCTTCCTTATCGTTTTTGTATCGGTTGAACGAACGGTTGAAAATGGACAATAGTGGTCTGGGTAAGCCTGTGTTTTATATGCTTCCCAAAATTCATAAACCCTCCAACCCTGGGAGACCCATTGTCTCTGCGTGTGCCTGCCCTACCGAACGTATATCAGACTTCCTCGACGGCATCTTCCAGCCTATTGTAGAGCAGCTTCCGTCCTTCTTAAAGGACACAAACCATGCTCTTACTACTTTTTCCTCTATTCAGCTTTCTCCAGACCGTACCTACCGTTTATTTCTGTTAGATGTTTGCTCACTTTACACTTCCATTCCTCACTCTGATGGTCTCCGAGCTCTCCGGTTTTTCCTGGACCAGCGCACGCACCCCTCTATCGCTACAGAGACTCTCCTGCGCCTTGCAGAACTGGTCCTTCGACTCAATTCCTTTGAGTTCAATGGACAGTTCTTTGACCAAATAAGTGGAGTTGCCATGGGCACCAAGATGGGTCCCAGTTATGCCTGCCTCTTCATGGGCTACCTGGAGTATCAGGTGTGGCAGCAGTATCCTGGACCTTTTCCATTGATGTATCATAGATACATCGATGATAGCATAGGTCTCACCGATATGCCAGAGGTTGACCTATCTAGGTTCATTAATTTCATTAACAACTTCCACCCTGCGATCCAATTCACCTCTCACATCTCCACTGTCTCTGTTAATTTCCTTGACATTGTTGTCACTATCACTCCGCCCCACCTCACCACTTTGGTGTACTACAAACCCACCGATGCACACAGTTACCTCCTTTATACTTCCTCTCATCCTCCGGCTTGTCGGGACTCCTTGCCTTTCTCACAACTTCTCCGCCTCCGTCGGTTATGCCAAGATGATGACAACTTTCTATGCCGAGGACAAGAAATGTTGGACTTCTTCCGTAACAGACAGTATCCAGAAGATGTTCTTACCTCTGCCTTAGAACGTGTTCTCCCTATCTCACGTGTAGAGGCCCTCAAACCCCGCCAAAAAACCTCTTCTGATAGAGTCAAGTTAATAATGACCTATCACCCTCACAGCACTGCTGTCAAAAGGATCCTGTTTCGCCACCTACCTCTCCTCCAAGCTGACCCAGTGGCGCGGGAAGCATTTAGTGAGCCACCCTTGCTGGCATATAGACGGGACAAAAATTTGAGGGACCTCCTAGTCCACAGCCGTCTGAAAACCATCAACGATGGCCACTTTGGAACCAAGCCATGTAACCGTACACGATGTAAGACATGTCAGTATGTAATCGAAACACGTTCAGTCTCGTTCCCTAACGCCAAGTTCACCATCACCCATGGCTTCACATGTGAGTCACGCAACGTCATTTATGCTATTATATGCAAACGTTGCACCATTACGTACATCGGCCAAACGGGCACACGACTGGGCGACCGATTCTGCAGACACCTCTATGACATCTCTCAGTTTAATTCCACACCTGTGGCCATCCACTTCAATGGCCCTGACCACCACGGTGCCACTGACATCCAGGTGACAGCCATCAGATACTGTTCCTCGGACGCCAACAGTCGGTTTCGCCAGGAACAACGCCTCATCCATCTTATGGGTTGCCTCAAACCACACGGTTTGAATACCCAACATTCTTTTGTCTGAGACGCCTTTCTCTATCGAACCCTGTTGTATTATGACTTTCTACTTTGATGCGATCCATTTTTTTTTTTTTTTAATTACCATTTTTTAAATTTAATAATTTTATTTATTTATTTTTTTAATTTGTTTATTTATTATATTTTATTTAATTTAAAAAAAAATTTTTTTTTTCCTTTATTATTTTTTATTTTATTTATTTCTTTATTTAGTTTTTATTTTTATTTATTTATTTATTTGTTTTAAATTTATTTATTATTTATTTATTTATATTTTATTTATTTATTTTATTTTATTTATTATTTATTGATTACTTTTTTCTCACTCTTTTCCAGTCCTTGTTTTTATTATTTCTTATCTTTATGTACTGTCAACTTCCTCTTTCCGGTTTAGTGGCAGCCATCCTGCTTTGCTTCACATGTGACTGGACTTAATATTAAGGGAGTTTTTTTTCTCTTATTTTTATAGTTTCATGTTCTCTACTTAATTCTCATTTTCTTTCCCTCCTGTCTCTTGTTTGTCTGTCCCTGACGAAGGCCTTGTGGCCGCAACATAGGTTTTTCTTGTCCTTCTCCTTGTAAGACGTATTACTATTTGTGTGGGTGTGTGTGTTTTTTTTTATTATTTTTTTTTTTTACATGTCTTTTGAGGGGGTCTACCACAGAACAGTACAGAAGCATGATGATCGTAAGCTGGCAAAGAACAGGACGCTGGTGATCAATTCATGTTTAATGTTTTATTTTAGCTACTTTTCCACAATTAAAAGTAACTGTATTTTTTTTCCATTACGTCAATTCTCACTTATGATCCCAGCCACAATGATAGCTGAAGCTAGCGTCTATTTAAACGGGGGTAAACATCACAATATGCGAAATAATATAAGAACTGATCTGCCCACAAGGCACTGCTGGTTTCTGCCGTCAACTGTAAGCCATCATCATCATTATCCTGTTGGCCCCCTATGGAGCATGGAGCAACCACTACAGCTGGCCTCCTTACAGGAAGCTTGTACAAAGCATTAACATGCTCTTGTAGTAATGGTTTCTATAGCAATGTGTTTTACATGGTGCGTTTGCTAGCCCTTTGCACTTAACCTCATATTAGTAGCCTTGTACGACATGCATGCGGGAGCTGTTTTCCTATTCTTTCTTTATCTCATTAGAGACCCCGGGAACTACACGACGCCTCTGCAAGTACATGGTCGGTAATTAGAATTAACAATTAGATTGAATTATTGGCATACTAAGGAGTTCAAAGGGGAAGGAGGGGGGGGGGAAAGGGGGGGGGGTTTGTCCGTCCCAGGTGACAGCCACGAAGGGGTACTTTATGATTTTTTTTTCTTAACCAGCGGCACTTGGGCTTCAGCCCTTCGGCCCAATGACATGTCATTGCGAGGCTGGGGAGCCTGTGGACTTTCCTTCTAACCCGGTCAGGAGCTTCGCTCTTACCCATCCACAAAGGGTTTATCTCAGGAGCCGTTCAGGTTATTCAGTCAAAATCCCGGTCAATGACACTCTTTCAAATGCTCACACCCGGGCTTGAACCTCACAGTGACTAAGAGTAACATAGAAAAATGGAGGGAGGAAAAAAGAATTGAACAACCTTTATTAAAGTAGCGATTTTACTGAGTACCTTTTACCTATAACTACAAAGTCTTCATCATCATCATCGTCATCATCATCATCATCATCATCATCATCATCATCATCATCATCATCATCATCATCATCATCATCATCATCATCATCATCATCATCATCATCATCATCATTATCATCATCATCATCGCCGCCATCATCATCATCATAATCATCATCGTCATCATCATCATCATCGTCGTCATCATCGTCATCATCATCATCATCATCATCGTCGTCATCATCATCATAATTATCATCGTCGTCATCATCATAATCGTCATCATCATCATCATCATCATCATCATCATCGTCATCATCACCATCATCATCATCGCCATCATCATCATCGTCATCATCATCATCGTCATTATCATCATCATCGTCGTCATCATCGTCATCATCATCATCATAATTATCATCGTCATCATCGTTATCGACAACATCATCGTCATCCTTATCATTATCATCACCATCATCATCATCGCCATCATCATCATCATCATCGTCGTCATCATCATCATCATCATCGTCGTCATCATCGTCATAATTATCATCGTCATCATCATCATCGTCATCGACAACATCATCATCATCATTTTCCTTTACGCTCCATATGGAGCATGGAGCTACTATTACAGCTGGTCACGTGACAGAAAGCCTGCATCAAGCATGTCACGTGCTCTTGTAGCGGCGATTTCTGTGGCAATTTATTTGGCATAATGGGGCTGCTAGCCCCACCCACAATCTAATATTAGTCGCCGTCAATGACATACGGGACCGAAGACGCAACAACAGTGATAAATGCAGTCAGCGACCCATAGCTTGACTCTTGCGTCAGGGTCAGCGAACCAGAGCTAACCAAGACCCTACTCCACCTCCAAGTGGTGGTCCTGGAAACAGGCTGCATCACTGCAGTCTGGCTGAGAGAGTAGGGATCGAAGAGGAAAGGCTAACCCTGTCCAAAAAATGCTATGTGAAACCGAATGTGTCGGGCCGAAAGGCGCAAATATCGCAGCTTTGCTGTAAACGGCGACACAACGTAACAAACGTCCTTTTTAGGACGAACGCAGAAGAAGAAGAATGACATACCAGAGTGTGTAGTAGTCCTATTCCGTTCTTTGTCTCTTCAGAGACCCCACGGGGTAACAAAATACGTCCCCGGCGGCGAAGTGAGCTCCGGTCTCCCACGTGACAGACGGGGGTACTTACGAATATACTACGGAGGTCACTACAAACACTTGGTTATTATTTGTTTACGTATGTGAAATTTCTTTACGCAACTGTAACATCTGAGGAAAGTGTAATGACCTTACGTACTTGTGGTGTCTGTTGGTAACGATTTCACTAATGATGAACATTCAGGTCGAGAAAGACGGTTACAGGACACACATGGTCTAGCCACTTAAGGCACTTCATTTTAGGCCAGGCAGTGATGACATATTTTTTATAATTTAAGAGAGCGACTAACGCAAATGGTAAGTATGCATTTAAATAGGGGAAACAATACCTTACTTTTTATCTCCCTTGCCGTCCGTCTAAATTTTGCACCATAAGCAAAACTACTCAGATTTGCGATCTTCAGACACTTGTCTAAATTTTTTTGTTTTACCTTGTCTTATTCTCTGTAGTGTTTTGTTTTCGATGTCCCTTTTAAACTAATTTTTTAGAGTTCGGCACTAATAACAGGATCTTTCTAGAGATCCTGATCAACTGCCATCTTCGCAATGAAAGTCTGCTGCATTTGATCTCAAAACGTCTTCTGTCTCTTGTTTTAAAACAACGC
Organism: Oreohelix idahoensis; assembly: GCA_024509875.1. Classification (NCBI taxonomy): domain Eukaryota; kingdom Metazoa; phylum Mollusca; class Gastropoda; order Stylommatophora; family Oreohelicidae; genus Oreohelix; species Oreohelix idahoensis. The sequence goes on along the minus strand of JAMPIV010011845.1, from coordinate 44,919 downwards.
TCTGATAGACTGTTAGAAAGAAGAAGAAGAAGAAGAGGAAGAAGAAGCATGAAAAAAAAAAATAAGACGAAGAAAAAGAAAGCAGAAGAAGGAGCAGAAGGAAGACGAGGACAGAAGAAGGAGCAGAAGAAAAAATAGAAGAAGAAGACAAAGAAGAAGAAAGAAGAAGAAACTCTCATCTATGATTGAGCGTGCTCATCTAGCACACCTTCTTATGGTGGCGTAACACGCCAAAAAATGCTCCAACGCCACGCCTGCATCCGGATCTGAGGTTTTACAAAAACATGTTTTGTTCCAAGTGTTCAGCTTACACTGCAGGAATAACACTGAACTATCCCCAACATTTGTCCCAAGGCATTGTCGTAGATTTTTTGATAGGGGAATTAAGACTTGGGTTGGTCCTTTCTGAATAGATTAAAATGAGTGATAGCCACAGTGAGATGTGATAATAGAAATAGAGTTCCACGAGTGAGATGGTATAAATTTATAGAGGCTGTCCAGGAAATCGAGAATCTTCTCTCTTTCCGCCTATCTTCTACAACAGATCCAGAGGAGTCAGACAGTCTATAAGAAATACATATATTTATATATTAATATATCTCTATCCACTCACGTGCACGCACATATAAGTGACGACAGTTAGACACACAGACGTGGGAAAACTATAACAATGATTATATAGATATTATGGGAACGAATTGACCACCACACTGAAATAAATGTAGGTATAGTTTAATTATCATAGTAAACTTACATCACAACATATAAAATACATCAAAAGCATATAAGCGAGCACACAATGTCAGAACACGAGGTTTCCCTTAATTAGGAAGATGACCGGTGGACAACTTCTCTCAACAGATAATCTTGGTTCACCACACACTTTGTCAACAATGTCGGAAAGTTAATGTTTTAGATTTCTGTAATTATTCTCGCCCACGAAGTAGCCTCAACACAGAGTTCGAGGAGAATATGATCTGCCTCAAAGGCCCAGTATAAACATTTATTCTTTAAAAAAACCTGTTAGTGGGATTGGTATTCTGTCTATCTCTGAAGACACACGCACTGTCAGACAGGTGGTACTTGAAAACCCACGTGGTAAAAGATATAAACTGTTTATGTTTCTCACCGGTTGTAGTGAAATTGACAGAGATACAACGGTAAAATCCCTCCAAAGATAACATTTAAGGATAAAAACATAATGCGTAGGCTGCGAATAGTACATGATCGCCTAGACCGCGGGTCATCATCCTCCATAATAACTGACTTGCTAGACAGGAGGGGAACGGCGGATCAAAAAGGAAAAAAATATGACTGGAAAGATTGCGTGAGACTAGAAAGGCTAAGGAGACGCAATTGGGGGGGAAACGGAGAAAAGTCACGTTTCCCAAGTTGACATAAAAAGTAAGCAACTCGACAGAAGGGACCATAGATATGTTACGCCACAGTCATTTATTGGACGCTTTTGCGCGATACCAAGCCCTTGATTTGAATTCAGCGGCTAAACGCAGATGTTAGGAATATTACAAAAATTAAAAAGTACTTTTTTCTTAATATTAATGTTAGGAATATAAAAATTAGCTGGCCGGATGGCCTATTCTGAGCAGTGAACTAATATGTTCTTAATTTTACAGACGGATAGATAATATTGAAGATAATGACAAAAGACAGTGTTGTTCACATCATCGACAGACTGTATTGAATCTAAAAGTGTCGCTAATTGCACAAAAAAACACGACTTTGGGACGCAGGTGTTCAAATTTACTTAGTATGGAGGAGAGGGTTTTTGGGTGGTAGCTGTGTCTAAATATAACTTTTAACGACAAAATTTTGGAGGGGAGAGAAAGGTTGGTTCAAAAATCAAGTACATTTTGTAGAAACACAAGTAGAGACGGACAGACTAACAGATAACCATCCATACTTGACTGAAGCATGACTGAAATGACTTTATGGTAGGAAATTTGAATTTAAAATAAACCTAGGCAGTGATTGGCCACAGACAATCATATCATTAGCGCTCAGACGCGAAAGTGGGGCCATTCTTCAATAGTTGTTCAGTGATAGACACAGATTTTAAAGTGTGGTGATTTCCATATGAAAGAAAGTGTAATAAATTTAGGGACGCCATACTATAGCCAGCAGCTCAGCTGAGTTTTGCTAGCAATTCTGTGTTATTTATTCATAATCTGAGCTGCGAGTTTCTGTTGTCAACCAAGCAGTGTCTATTCAGTTGGTGACTTTACTCGAGTGTATCTGTGCAGTACTTGTTGCCCGCCAGCACTGAGACCATTTAATAAAACCTGTTTTCAGAGATACAATAGTCCATGCTACAATCGATTCTGGATCTCGTGACATATACCTCCTACCACTCTATCTCCCCCTCTATATTATAATACTAACGAGCCCCCACTCCCCTATTACACTGAGTGAACAGAAGAGAAAGAGAAGAAGAACAGTATGTCTCTTTCGCACACTTTCGTTCCTTCTCTATATATGTGATAACGTGTGTTGGTAAACACAACTACAACATTTATTAATGTTCTGAAATATAACAACATTCAATTACACTGATACAAATGCAACTAGAAATAACATTAACTATCCCTGTGAAGAAAGATATTAGTTAATGCAAAATACACAAATGAATCTAAAGTCTACCCTATGTGATGATGATGAATTTAAGTAACTCCTAAATACTAACAAAAAGGATATCTTGTGTTTCTTGGTCTCTTGCTAACTGTCAATAAACTCTGGTTGTTTGAACACAATGGACAAGTCTTTGTCTGCCTACAATAACATTGGACGGTTCACTCGATTTCGCCAGGTGTCCACGGCTTGTATTTTTGTCTTTCACAATGCCTGTGTTGACATTGTCCCGAGCGTCCGAGGTGTCTTATTCATGGGTGAGGTTGAACACAATGTTAGGCGGGTGAGACTTCGTCTGTTATGCAGATGTCCTTTTGTTGTCTTGGTATTTTGCTTATGTGGTGACGATGATGGAAATATGTTGTATATTCGTATTTGTTGGTGCATCAATTGTACAGGGAGAATCTGTCCATTACTGCATGTAATTTAGGATCTCGATAAATTTGGTAGGCACTGGGGTTACAAAATCTCCCGTCTGCTCTTGCAGCTTTTGATCATAGTTTCTCAAAGGCACTTGTTGTAAAAAATCATCCGTTGGCGACTGCCACTTCAGATCATTAAATTTCTCAAAGGCACTTGTTGTAAAAATCATCCGTTGGCGACTGCCACTTCAGATCATTAAATTTCACGTGGACAGCTATTTAGAAATGCAGCAATCCTTCTGGGTATTTTCTGCTTTCTTTTTGGGTGGGTAGTCGATGATAGAAAGACCCTTCACCGCCTGGTAAATTCCTTTCTGACCCCCGTGGAGTATTGGTAGGTTGTTGCCGTTAATTACGTGTGAGATGCGTGTCGTCGCAGTATCTCGGTCGGCCCTACTCTAAAGCTTGTCCTGTGATTAACGCCAACCACGTAGTAGACTAAGGATGAGTATCTCAAATGGTCCCTGTCTCTACCACTGTGATGGATAAAATAATGAACCCTTTGTAAGTATCCCGTAAACTATGCTACGCCTGTAGTGTCTTGTATGTGAAATCTTATCACTATAAGAAAAGGCTGTGCGGTGTTTACTGCACGTTTAACATGTAATGTAAGAGGCAAAATAAAAGTGTCTTGTATTTACTTCGTTATAGTTACTGGAAACTGTGCAATCTTATAAATATAATCATTCTCTGCATGGCGTTTATTGCAACCTGTACTTATTAGTGTGAAATATAATATTATAATAAACGTGACTGGTATTTACAGTGTTATATTTATGGAAAATATGTATATATTATCTGACTGAAGTTAAGACATAATATTGATAAAGTACAAAATATATTACACTAACCTTGGTGTTCCATATCAAGAATTTCACTGACACAATGTCCTGACTCTTCCTCGTGAAATCTAGAACCCCAAGTCTTGGTTGGCGGAATGGTTTCTCTTACCAATGCCAAGCAATGAATATAGTTGGGTTATATATCGTCTGGATCGCCTAGGGCGATTTTTCGGGTTCGCTTCCTGTGTCATGTGAAATTTCGTTTGTTTTCCTAAAGTCAGACATTCCGTCCCAAACTGTGTAAAATTTCCTGTATTATTTTGCTATGGTCGCTCTCATATTTTGCTTATCCGAGACAACTTGTCTGCGTTCGTCTTTTGGGGCACGTACAGTGTTGTTCTTCTCGTTATAATTTCGTATTCATACTGCTTTCATGTTGTCCCTGGCTCAGACTTTCAGTCTCCTTTAATCCAATATTACTTTGTCTGAACGACTGACCACAATACTCATTGTAAAATTACTTGGCCTTCTGTCGCCGACTGCACATTATGTTCTATTACTAGCCAAAATAATAATTGGGTATTACTGGCTTTGTGTAAACACACCCGCGACGTCCGGCGATGGACTGTTTATGTAATGTCTCCCTGTTGGGCGACATTTATGACTTTCTACAGGTGAATGTTATTACGTTTACAAGACTCACGCCGAGCGATGGCTATTGTTATGTCAACATTCCTTGTAAAATTGGTCAATTTTCCACGACTGATGAAAACGATGTCTGTGCCGACAATCAGTATAGAAAGTCGAAATACACACTCATTCAGTGAGAAATTTACCGACAAAATATTACCATTAGGTTTTAGGAATTTAATTGCAGACTTACTCGCGTCCCGTGACATATGTCCCCCACACGAAGTCTTAGCTTGGGAAGACTCCTGCGAGTCAGGATGCATTTTACATTCCCTATTGTCGGCTGATGTTATCTCCTCGCTATCACTATCCTCCTCATCTTCCTCGTTTCCACCATCCTTCTCCTCGTTCAAATCGTTCTTCTCGCAATCTTCCTCAGTTGCTTCTCCTGCATCAGCTATAAAGAGCTGCTCCCTTTCCTGTTTCAATATCGTGACCGTAGTCAAGAGTTGTCGCCCCTGCTCGACTACGTTCGTAGAGTGTGTTGTGATTTTCTGCACACCTGCAGATGACTGTCTAGCCGCATTGGGCTGCAGTGCTGAGTTCGGATTTCCTTTATTCAAATGCTTTGTGGCTGCTCGTGTCCTGAAGTTGGCCGCTTCAGTTATGTGTCTGGCTAAGTATCTCTTTAGCAGAATAATATTATATATTTCCAGCTGATTCTCCATTGGAATCTTATCATTGGTTCGAGATGCCTTCTCGACCATTGCGTATGGCCCGTGCCATCCAATCAGTAACCTGTTCTGTTTACTATGCATAAACAGTAAAACTTGTTTGCCTATCTCTAGCTCACACTTAGGACCAGTCGTATTATATTCTCCGTCATGTTGACGCCTCCTCTTCTTCATACGTAGTCTGTTTCCCTTAACAGTGGCTTCCTCACTTTTCCCATGATTTGATGCCCCTCTCTGGCATTCAGGACCTGATCGGATAAATTGATCCATGTCCCCTGCGATTCCCTGCCAATAATAATGGTGGGTGATTCTTTGCGTAGTGATGTATTGTCTGACCTGACCACTAGATTCACTAGCATGTCCCATACCTAAGATATAAAATCTATATCGTGCTGGTACTACCAGTTGCTTATACTCATATCCGCGCTTTTCTACTTTCCTAAGGAGTTGTCCTTGCTGTTTAAAGCAGTCTCCTGGTTCTGGTGGATTGTCTCCCTTCAGTCTCTTCTTAAAACAAGGTTCTACCGATTTGTCGTTGTTTTGAGCTGGTCTCAGCTCTTGCGGATGGAAGTCAACCTCGTCTCCTTGTCTCTTCTCCTTCGCTTGGTCACTTGTCTGCACTGCAGCTGTGACTCTTGATTGACGAGTGTCTCCTAAACTCACATATTTGTAGCCTAAAATGACTTCATATGTATGATCATTTAAAACTGCCGTTCGTAGTTCTCCCTTGACATATCTGCCTTCAATGGGAGTCCGGGCGATAGCCGCCATCATTGGAGGATCGCCGTTACCTGTGACCTGAATTTCCACAGTTCCATCAGTCAATTGTTCTGGTCTAACCAGTCTTGAACTGATTTTCGAATCGAATTCCAGCCTGGAATCGAATACCTCTTCCGCTCTTTCTCTATTGACAACGTTGTGTTCCGAGGGAATCCGGGCGCTAGTCGCCGTCCCTACAATATCACTTTTCCTTTTCCGCCCTTTTGCATTAGGGTCCTTGTAATATTCGTTGCCAGGTTTAAACCTCTTCTTTCTTTTGAGTGGTCCATTCTTATTGACACTAACTCTCAGTGTGTCTTTCTTCGCTCTGTCGAAATAAAAAATGTTTCCCCACTTCTTTCTTCTGCTAACCAATCTTTGAATCCGCCGACGGATCAAAGTTGGCCATTGTTTGTCCTTATTACGTATCTTGTGTATCTTGCCCGTGGAATGGTCATAAATCAAGATACGGTGCAACCCATCTGTCCTTTTGTATCGGGTACAGTGTGTTGTAACTTTCGCGCGTCGGCGCTGTGCCTTGCATAAAGCGCGTACACCAAGCTGTTTCCTCTTGTGTCGCCTGGTGTCTTTCCTTCTCTCTATCCGCTTAGTTTTTGTCTCGCCTACATATAGAATCGGAGTCCCGTGGGTGTTGAGCTGCTGTATCCCCGCCGGCTCTACCACACTTTTCTCCTCATGATCCTCTTCTACCTCCTTTTGAAGAGAGTCGGGGGGTGCCTCCGTGTCCGTCGTCCACCCTGTCCCGATAATCGTATGTGTTGTTATACCTTCTAAAGGCACACATTTCTCTCCGTAAGTTTTAAAAGTGGTAGGATCTGACTTTTCCTCGTCTTGGGTAAAGGCAGACTTAGGCGATGTGTGCAACTGTCTATTTCCGTGGATAATAGCGAATGCCCGTTCCTGTCCGGTCGCTTCTTTCCACGTAGAAGGGCCGGTGGAGTAAGGTAATAATTGTTCTCCTGATGTCAGGAGACAAGTGCCTGTTTTCTTCTTCCCTGTGATGCCAGGTGAAATTGTTTTATTCGAAGTCCCCTTGCAAGATCCATCGAAGGTACCGCTCGCAATTAGAGTGGGTTCTTCTGTGCCTTTTAATAACTTTCCGTTATCTCTGCAGAGTTGCCTGGAATCCATTGAATTAACTACCGCCGGGTGTGATTTTTCCCCCTCTTTTCTCCGGGACTCTTTGTCCTTCATTGTTCGGGTTTCTATATACGCCAAGCGATGGAGAGGAGGGCGGTTTCGGCACTCACTGGTGTAGTGATTTTTCATGCGACAAATCCTGCACCATTTATCCCCTTGCCTCTGGTTCTGAGAAAAGGATTTTTGTTGAGTTTCCTTTCTATGTGGATTGCAAAGGAAGGTGTCTTTCTTCCCCTGATACCGGCCAACTGGGCCCTTCTCATAATCAGTTTTTCCTGCGGATTTCTTTGCATATGAAGTAATGCAATGCGAAGATGGTGTGTCTTCTAGGCGATATGTTAGCTCATCTGTCACTTCATGGGCCGAAATACATATTTCCGGTTCAAGTCTTTTGGGTTTTTCATATGTTTCACACAACCTCTTCATCCGAAGCGCGTGCTCTCTCTCTTCCGTATTTCTCACTAACTCTGCCTTGAATCTCCTATACTCGGCCTCTCTCTCTCTCTCAGCTTCTAATTTCTTGGCTTCTCTCTCTCTCTCAGCTTCTAATTTCCTGGCTTCTCTCTCCTCCTTCTCCGCTGCTAATCTCAATCTTGTTTGCTCTACTTCTGCTGCCAGTTTTTCTTTTCTCTCTTGCTCTGCAATTTTATCTTTTCTCTCTTGCTCTGCAGTTTTATCTTTTCTCTCTTGCTCTGCAGTTAACATTTTTTCCACATATTCTATAAGTTCTCCTTTTTCTAGTTTTAAACTAGTTGCTTCCTGGATAAGCGCTGCGCGCATTTGCAACCAATCTGCCATGGTCAAGCTAGAATTTCAATCTGCCTGTCGCAACTCAAAATTATGTGAGAGAAATTTAGAGCGAAAAATAAAATCGTGACTTTGCCCCAGGGAGAAACAACAACCAAATTTCCTGAATACTTCCCTATAACCTTTACACCCGTACAGATAAATGACAATAGTAAAGAAAACCTTGGCAATACAATTCTAAGGCTTGCTAAGAATACCAGTCAAATATTTCTGACCATCAACTGCCTGCCTACCAAGAAAACAATACTAAAATGTTTCGTCTCAGTGGCTTAGCGCTATTGTTCACTTGTGAACAAAAGAACTATACAACGTCGGTTCGCTCGTTTCGATGCGTTCGACTTCAACAATGCCTTTTGTTAAAAGCCCCACGTGGTACTATACATGTACCAAAAATCCAGGTAAATTTATAGTGATGACAACAAATCAATAGAGGTAACTCGATGCAGTAATAAAGTGCATATAAATTAATACGGTGTATTCTTCTAACATATGTCAATGTCTTTCTTAATATACTATGAATATCTAATCTTAATATCTAATATGAATATCTAGTTATCTAATACTCTATTCTGTGTTCTTTCCCTCTACCTAAGTAGAATAAGGAACAGTATAGAAGACAGTGAATAGGTTTATACAAAATTTGCAAAAAAGAATTATTTAATGTTTTAGTCTAGGGCAAGTCCCAAGGTATATTCCGGACTGCAGCCCACAATTATGTCACAAAGTTACCCCCGTGAGGGTAACCAAAGAGAGTTATCTGTGAGGTGCCGGCTTTGTCAATGGCTCAGATTCGCCTGGCACCCGGTTGAAGATGAGCAGCAGGAGTGGAGAAGGTGAATATAAGACTTTGGGATGAATTCCCAGCATATAGCCCCAGTGATTCTGGATCTCGTGACATATACCTCCTACCACTCTATCTCCCCCCTCTATATACTAACGAGCCCCCACTCCCCTATTACACTGAGTGAACAGAAGAGAAAGAGAAGAAGAACAGTATGTCTCTTTCGCACACTTTCGTTCCTTCTCTATATATGTGATAACGTGTGTTGGTAAACACAACTACAACATTTATTAATGTTCTGAAATATAACAACATTCAATTACACTGATACAAATGCAACTAGAAATAACATTAACTATCCCTGTGAAGAAAGATATTAGTTAATGCAAAATACACAAATGAATCTAAAGTCTACCCTATGTGATGATGATGAATTTAAGTAACTCCTAAATACTAACAAAAAGGATATCTTGTGTTTCTTGGTCTCTTGCTAACTGTCAATAAACTCTGGTTGTTTGAACACAATGGACAAGTCTTTGTCTGCCTACAATAACATTGGACGGTTCACTCGATTTCGCCAGGTGTCCACGGCTTGTATTTTTGTCTTTCACAATGCCTGTGTTGACATTGTCCCGAGCGTCCGAGGTGTCTTATTCATGGGTGAGGTTGAACACAATGTTAGGCGGGTGAGACTTCGTCTGTTATGCAGATGTCCTTTTGTTGTCTTGGTATTTTGCTTATGTGGTGACGATGATGGAAATATGTTGTATATTCGTATTTGTTGGTGCATCAATTGTACAGGGAGAATCTGTCCATTACTGCATGTAATTTAGGATCTCGATAAATTTGGTAGGCACTGGGGTTACAAAATCTCCCGTCTGCTCTTGCAGCTTTTGATCATAGTTTCTCAAAGGCACTTGTTGTAAAAAATCATCCGTTGGCGACTGCCACTTCAGATCATTAAATTTCTCAAAGGCACTTGTTGTAAAAATCATCCGTTGGCGACTGCCACTTCAGATCATTAAATTTCACGTGGACAGCTATTTAGAAATGCAGCAATCCTTCTGGGTATTTTCTGCTTTCTTTTTGGGTGGGTAGTCGATGATAGAAAGACCCTTCACCGCCTGGTAAATTCCTTTCTGACCCCCGTGGAGTATTGGTAGGTTGTTGCCGTTAATTACGTGTGAGATGCGTGTCGTCGCAGTATCTCGGTCGGCCCTACTCTAAAGCTTGTCCTGTGATTAACGCCAACCACGTAGTAGACTAAGGATGAGTATCTCAAATGGTCCCTGTCTCTACCACTGTGATGGATAAAATAATGAACCCTTTGTAAGTATCCCGTAAACTATGCTACGCCTGTAGTGTCTTGTATGTGAAATCTTATCACTATAAGAAAGGGCTGTGCGGTGTTTACTGCACGTTTAACATGTAATGTAAGAGGCAAAATAAAAGTGTCTTGTATTTACTTCGTTATAGTTACTGGAAACTGTGCAATCTTATAAATATAATCATTCTCTGCATGGCGTTTATTGCAACCTGTACTTATTAGTGTGAAATATAATATTATAATAAACGTGACTGGTATTTACAGTGTTATATTTATGGAAAATATGTATATATTATCTGACTGAAGTTAAGACATAATATTGATAAAGTACAAAATATATTACACTAACCTTGGTGTCCATATCAAGAATTTCACTGACACAATGTCCTGACTCTTCCTCGTGAAATCTAGAACCCCAAGTCTTGGTTGGCGGAATGGTTTCTCTTACCAATGCCAAGCAATGAATATAGTTGGGTTATATATCGTCTGGATCGCCTAGGGCGATTTTTTCGGGTTCGCTTCCTGTGTCATGTGAAATTTCGTTTGTTTTCCTAAAGTCAGACATTCCGTCCTCAAACTGTGTAAAATTTCCTGTATTATTTTGCTATGGTCGCTCTCATATTTTGCTTATCCGAGACAACTTGTCTGCGTTCGTCTTTTGGGGCACGTACAGTGTTGTTCTTCTCGTTATAATTTCGTATTCATACTGCTTTCATGTTGTCCCTGGCTCAGACTTTCAGTCTCCTTTAATCCAATATTACTTTGTCTGAACGACTGACCACAATACTCATTGTAAAATTACTTGGCCTTCTGTCGCCGACTGCACATTATGTTCTATTACTAGCCAAAATAATAATTGGGTATTACTGGCTTTGTGTAAACACACCCGCGACGTCCGGCGATGGACTGTTTATGTAATGTCTCCCTGTTGGGCGACATTTATGACTTTCTACAGGTGAATGTTATTACGTTTACAAGACTCACGCCGAGCGATGGCTATTGTTATGTCAACATTCCTTGTAAAATTGGTCAAATTTTCCACGACTGATGATAGCGATGTCTGTGCCGACAATCAGTATAGAAAGTCGAAATTCACTCTCATTCAGTGAGAAATTTACCGGCAAAATATTACCATTAGGTTTCCCGTCTGATTATTTAGCAGTTAAATTAAATTCATTATAGCTACATTGTTGTTTAAGCTAGAAATTATAATTTATTCTGCTTTCCACTGAAACACGTCACTAGAAAATAATACAGACTATATTTTAATTCTCTCTGCACAAAAGAACTCGTGAAAATGAAATAGGCGATTTAACACCTTAAGCACTTCAAAATATACTATATATATATATATATATATATATATATATATATATATATATATATATATATATATATATATATATATATATATATATATATATATATATATATATATATATATATATATATATATATATATATATGATATTTACCTCCACACAGAACTACAGACTAAACCATGAACTAGAATACTGCAATCAAATGGTAGTCTAGAACTCGGCAATTTTTTCCCAAGAAACTCAGACTTCACCAAAACACAGATATTTGATCTAGCACAGCGATCTGTCTACTGCGACATTTAGGAGTCAGAATGAAAATAAAGTTTAACATTCTGGTTATATCTATTACCAGACAAAGGGGTCCCAACTTATTTCGCCAAACGAAATAATCTCCCCTTTCCGTCTAAAACACTTCCCTTTACTAGACGTATTTCCCATAACTGACACTTCTTGTTTTCATACCTCACGCTGACCAGGGCCAACAGTGAGTGCCTTGTCAGCTGGGATTTCCAGACAAATGTCTCAAACTGCGCCGAGGAGATGTCGGTTATCGCGCCTCACCTGAGCGCTCAGCCGATGCAACTCGTCGTGGCAGGTGAAAATGCAGACAAAATGTCGCCTATAGGTCTGGCGACAGCGAATATTCACAGTGTATTTCGTCTGGTGCAGGGAATGCTGTAGACATATGCCTGCTCCTATGTCTGGCCAGACGAATATATTCACAGTTTCGTCCACTGACACCTAATGCAATAGAATGCATTTTAACGCTCACTTTCTGACACGTTATGTCATAAATGCGTTTACCAGTATGAGAAAGAAAACGGTAAAGTTGAGAATGGGGAAGACAATATTTTTCGCAAACGAATGAGTGCGAAAAATACAGGAAAAGGGTAAAGAGTGATAATAAAATAGAGGACACGGGTGAAGAAAAGAAGAGTATATAGAGAATTTTAATGATCATAACTCTCTGTGACAGGCATGAAATAGGACATGTACCAACTGTGACGTTTTTGTCCACTTGTCTCAAAGGGATTTCATTTTCTTTTCTCCTTCTTCTGCGGTCGTCCTGAAAAGGACGTTTGTTACGTTGTGTCGCCGTTTACAGCAAAGCTGCGATATTTGCGCCTTTCGGCCTGACACATCGGGTTTCAGCATGGCATTTTTGGGACCGGGTTAGCCTTTCCTCTTCGATCCCTACTCTCTCAGCCAGACTGCAGTAATGCAGCCTGCTTCCAGGACCACCACTTGGAGGTGGAGTAGGGTCTTGGTCAGCTCTGGTTCGCTGACGCAGACGCAAGCAGTCAAGCTATGGGTCGATGACTGCATTTATCATTGGTGCAGGTCTTCGGTCCCGGATTTCATTTCAAGATTATTTGTTCCGTTGTTAGAAGAACTAACTCCCGTGCTCGTTGCTTCCTTGGGGCAGTTTTGGCATAGGAACACTCTTTTGCCTGTTACATCTGGATCACACAGAGCACTCTCTCAGCCAGACTGCAGTAATGCAGCCTGCTTCCAGGACCACCACTTGGAGGTGGAGTAGGGTCTTGGTCAGCTCTGGTTCGCTGACGCAGACGCAAGCAGTCAAGCTATGGGTCGATGACTGCATTTATCATTGGTGCAGGTCTTCGGTCCCGGATTTCATTTCAAGATTATTTGTTCCGTTGTTAGAAGAACTAACTCCCGTGCTCGTTGCTTCCTTGGGGCAGTTTTGGCATAGGAACACTCTTTTGCCTGTTACATCTGGATCACACAGAGTGGTTAGAGCGCTGGTCTCTCGCGGCAACGGTGCATGGTTCAATTCACGGTATCTACACTCTTCAGCCTACCCAGCTGTAAATGGGTACCTGACTTTGATTTAAGGAAGGAAAAGAAAGTGAGGAAGGGAACTTGTCACTCCCGCCTCTCGATGCTGGACCTAGTATAGTGAAGTCTCTAACACTTCGCTTCTCTACGGCAGCATCTGCTATGGAACTACCTTTTGCTTGTGGATCATTGTTACAAGCAGTAGTACGGACAAGAGCTAGCCTCTGGAACACAACGACCTGAAACCTCCTGGCAGATGAGGCTCGTAAGCTTCTAATACAATTAATGAAGGCGAAGGAAACCTGTGTATTCAAACTATCTGCGGTCTTTAGGTATGCCAGGGACAGCCAAAGGCTAAAGAAACACACTTTGAAATAAATAAACAAGTGCTAGTTGAAATGAAATAGGGATCCCGTTACACGCCCCTTGAGGCATATGGTACTAGCTTGACCATCGGCACACTAGGGGGTGATGTGGTCAGCCTTAACTTTCCCAGAGTTGATCTGGTACCCTATTCATGAGGCTGGGTGGACCCCGGAGCTGTTTGCGGTCTAAAAAATCCCACCTCAACTGGGGGTCGAAAAAACGAAACAGGCGTGTCGAAAATTGGAATCACAGGCTGTAAACTACGAGACGACGCATATACAAATCTGTCGTTAGTGGACCACACGGTCCTTTTTGTTTGGACATGAGCCGTAATATAACCGACGGATCTTGTGTCTATGTTGAACGGAGCGCGCCTCGCCAAAAAAGGCAAAACTTCTATTTTTAAAAAAAAAGATGTCGGTGGAAAATTATCATTTTTCATTGGGCTCATTACAGAGCTCTGGGCCAACACTGTACAGAGCTCTGGGCCAACACTGTACAGAGCTCTGGGCCAACACTGTACAGAGCTCTGGGCCACCATTGCAACTGAGCTCTTTCTTCTCCTTTTATGTTCTTTTTCTTCTTCTTCATCATCAGCATCATTATCATCATCACCATCATCATTATCTTCATCATTATCCCCACCACCACCATCATCATCCTCATCATCATCGTAATCTTTTTCTTATTCTTCCTCGACCTGTCGTTCTCTCATGAGCATTTTCATCTGCAGAGTTTGCAGGTCTGTACCATTATTATTTTTTTTAAAAAAATGACGTGGAGTGCACACGTTGGCCCCCCTCTCTCTCTTCCTTAGCTATTTTCATCTCTCACCGAACTCTGTTCTTGTCCTGTGAATTTCACGTCTGAAATGGTTAAATGTATATATTTGTGGAAATAAGAAAACATAATGTAGGAGGGCCTTTCATTGCATTGGGAAATTTATGAAAATCAAAAGAAATAAAGTTTAACACAAAAGTAAGAATCTTCAACTCAAATGTCAGTGTTCTAAAACAATGGAGAAAAACACATAAAAAAGAGAAACAGAAAGATACAGACTTTCATAGATGAATGCTTGTGGAGAACGGGGACTGAAATGGTATGACAAGATTACCAATTTAGAACTGATGGAACAAGACCAGACAATTGCCAGATATGAAAAGATGCTGACATTACATAAGACATACATTGAGAAAACCAATTTGTAGCATAACAAAACGAAGAAAAGAGAATGAAACCTTAAAAAAAAAAAGCCGCTTAAGAGAGGGGAATTAGACATAAATTTCGGGGGAGGGATAGCTCGGTGGTCCATGGTTCGATCCCCAGTTGAGGTGGGATTTTTTAGACCGCAAACGGCTCCGGGGTCGACCCAGCCTCATGAATTGGGTACCAGAGCAACTCTGGGAAGGTTAAGGCTGCCGGCGTGATGCTGGCCACATCACCCCTTGTGTGCTGATGGTAAAAAAAAATATGGGCCTAACACCATATTCCTAATAAGCCTCAATGGGCGTGTAACGGGATCCTTTACCCTTGCCTTTGGGGGAGGGAGGATTACAAAAGACATAGAAAGACCTTGAACAGCGAATACAAGACAAGAGAGCTGGTTGATTACTTGGTAACGGCCTATGCTCTCGAGTTAGGAAAGAAAAAGACAGCGAAGAAGGGCACTGGTCACCCCCACCTCTCGATGCTGAACCTAGTCTAGTGAAGTCTCTAACAGGTCACTTTCCTACGGCAATATGTGCTATGGGACTACCTTTACCTATGCTCTATGGGCAGCTAAAATGCAATGATGAGGATGAAGCGTCTGCAGCTTTTGGGTTTACCAGAGCATTGCTGATAATCTACATTCAATCATCCTCGCCTCTCTTTCGGAGTTGTTCTCTGTCTGTTTTTAATCTTCAAACTAACAATTCTCCAGACCTGTCGTAAATTTATTTTTGAGAGATAGAGTCTAAAAATAGTAGTCCGGTTTAGAGTGTAGAATGGTGATGAAAACTCAGTGATAGAAATGTATAGATTAAATATGATGCTCCACAGAGTGCTGGAGGAGAGTAAAGACAGACTTATTTACGACAAATCGTTTCTCTCAATCTTCTCTTCCACTCTCCTGGTCAAACAATTATTTGCCAGTTTTCCAGACACACGTCTGCGCTCACACCGATTTGTTGCTTCAAACACTCAGACGACGTGGATACAGCTATATTAAACAAATAGGGAATTTTTTGGGCTTTTGGGTATTCCAACACAGTCCGATATAAGTTTATGATGTTTATTTACCTTAAAAATCAAATCACAAAAAACCAATATCAAGTGTTACATAAAATTATCATAAGTACAGAAAAATGCAAATATCAAGGTAGGGAGGGGGTGAAGAAGATTGGTATCGACTAAGCCCTTCCCGCTTGTATTAGACCAAGATAAACCCAGTCTCAAGATAGATAGTTATCAGGAGCATAGGAAAGTTAACCCAACAGTGAATTTAATTACTCTGAAAGAGGTGTTACAATATTAGTTATGGTGGTAGACAACAAAATACTGTTATCCCAACTGGTGTCTTCCCTTTACTAAGCAAAGAAAAAAAAGGGGGGGGGGGATGAAACAGAGTTAACAAATTATCCCACTAAAGGAACAATGCCGGGTATACAGAAAACGTTTTACCCGGTAGGCAAGTTAACAAATGGTTTGTTGCAAAAAATTAAATCTCCTGTCATTCATGCGCACTGTGCGGATCCACACTCATATATACTCACACACTTACCGAGTTGCAGCATCAGACAGTCCCTAGAATGATAAACATAGTGATGAACTCTTGACATGTGAAACTGTCTAGCACTTCTATGTCCCGCCCCAGATATTGCGAGTTTTTACTGAGAGCAAATATTCCCGCTTATCGCCGGACTTGAAGTTTAAAGAGTTCTTGTGGTTTTATTATATAAAAGGAGTCTATGGGATGGCACTGACACAATTCAACACAGGGGTGAAAATGAGGTGATGGCAATATTCCTTCACTGCGTGATGACAGCAACTGACCGGTAAAGTTTTTTTAATCCAGTGAGGAAAAACTAGACTCAGTCACAGTCAGGTAAATCGGTAATCTCTCACAATAGAGCAGTATATAAACTATCGCTACTGGCACTGTTCATCTTCCAGTTTATCTTACAGATTGCAATTTAATTTGATGATAATAATCAAATGATCTTGGGTAGGCTTTCTTTCATGTAATTATGTTAGCTAGGCCGCACCGGACCCCCACAAGATTTACTTTAAAAAAATGTCTCATCAAACTGTCTGGAAGTTTAAGAACCGAGTATGGAAACTCTGAAAGATTTCGTTATTGCTGGGATTGCAAAAGGTGATAAATCTAGAGAAAAAGATAGAAAACCCATAGCAACATAATCATACTTTAAAAATCAAATAATCTTCTAAGCGCGCGATGAATTTCCCGTTAAGACTATTATATATACGCTCGCGTATTTAATTATGTATTTAATAAACACTGCGCGAGTTCTAGTGGTTAAATCACACATCTATAAATATAGGACTTAACTAAATTTATTAATTATAAATTCCTTCGCGACTTTAAAAGTTAATTTAAGCATTAAACATCTATTATCTTTTTGGAAATAGTATAGCAGGTATATCATTACATTTACAACTGGAACTATTGAGACGGTTTAATTTAATAGGTTTAAATTAACACAAAATCCAATGAAATATAATGAATGAACTCGACCACTGATCACTTTACACAATATATATATTACCGCTTTGCACAGAAATAGAATTCACTGCAAATATAAATGAAAATCCATGGGATAATCTAGCAAGATTTCAAATATCGCTAGTGCTTCTATCAAGTTCTGGCCAGCGAGTGATGAAGTGTATTTCTACGTGATCTGTATATCTACAACTGGAATGCAAGATGAGTGGGACATGAGAAACTTGACAGCTTTTTTTTTATCTCGGAAGGATTTTGGGGATCTGACCGCCAGACCAAAGAGAGAAGCCGCCCCTGGCCTCTCGTATCTTCGCTCGCTGCTTGCGTCAGCTTTCCCCGTTCGCTCTGGCTGCGATCGGTTCCGTGCTTAACACCGAGATGCGAAATCGTTTCAGGGACCACTACTGTCTTTGATAGCATGCCGCCCGTCCTTCCTGTTGCGAGCGGTTTAGTGTTCGCGCGGAGATGATAAATCTGCGAGAAACTAGCTTCTCTGCTCGGGGATCGTCTCAGTGTCTTTGATCTCGTGCCGCATACTAAATGAGTCCCGGTGGAATCGGTTCGCTCTGGCGAAACGAAAAGTTACAACAAATGTTCAGGGGTTCTAATGTTATGAAAAGCTAAAAGTCCCTTTAATCATCCATCATATCAGGGAAAATTCACTTGTCGAACTAGACGTACGTCACAAGACCTAAAGGTCTTTTATATTTGGACATGCGCCCTAATATAACCGACTAGGTTGAACGGGACGCGCCTCGCCAAAACGAGGCAAAATTTTATAATAAAAAAAAAAAAATCTTCAAACTGAAATAGTTAAAAAAAGGTAGTCTCCTAACCGAATATTGCCGTAAGGGGCGTGACGTGTTAGAGTTTCTTCAATATACTAGTCCAGCTTTATGTGGGGGGGGGGGGGGGGGGTGGGGGGGGGTGACCATTTTCCTTCCTGGCTGCCTTTGCCATCCGTAATTTAAAACTGTGCGTCTGACTGGCTACGTGGTAAGAGCGCTTTCCTCTCGCGGCAAAGATACCGGGTTCCAGGACCTAAACCTGGTTTTGTCAAGCTCCAGTCTACTCAGCTGTAAATGGGTACCGGACTCTGCTCTAGAGTTAGGGCAGACAAAAAGGCAGCGACGAAGTGAACTGATTACTACACCGCATTAAACAAATTGCTGGGCCTAATATTCTCCTTCCTCTTCCTCGTTTGCCCTGAAAAGGACGGTGGTTGCGTCGTGTCCTTTTACAGCGAAGCTGCGGTATTTGCGCCTTTCAGCCGACACATCCGACTTCCGCACGGTATTTTTTGGGACCGGGTTTGCCTTCCCTCTTCGATCCCTACTCCTCAGCCAGACTGCAGTGATGCAGCCTGTTTCCAGGATTACCACGTGGAGGTGGAGTAGGGTCTTGGTCAGCTCTGGTTCGCTGACCCTGACGCAGGCAGTTAAGCTATGGGTGGCTTACTGCATTCCTCACTTTTGATGCGTCTTCGGACCTAATATGATGAAGCCTCTAACACTTAACTCCCCCACCGGCACTATCTGTTATGGGTCTACCTTTAACCTTTTAATTCATAAATACTTTTATACTAAAAAAGCTGAGATAGAAATGGAGAGGGAGGGAGTGAGGAAGGGAGGTTGGGAGTGAGGGAGGGTGGGAAGATGGAAGTGAGGGAGGGAGGAAGGGAAGGAGAGACAGATAGACAGACAACGCTAAAACGTGTAACATGTGGCATCTATAAAAGTCAAGTCTAGGCAGATATGCCCCGTGTAGTTATTTCCCAGGGGCCTTCAAGAAAGAATAGGCTTACAGTTGATTCATATATATAAGAAAAGGCAACTTATTTGAGGTTATACACGGGGCAGGCAACCTCATCATGTAAAACAGACGGCTAGTGAAACAACCGCTGCAAGATTGCATGCGAATGCGTGAGGCGTGCTTCCTGCGAGGACGAACTACAATAGTGGTTCCACGTTCTATAAGGAGCGGAAAGGAACATAATGATGATGGGAAAATATGAACACGTCTGCGTTAAAGCCAGTGTTTCTCGACCTATTTGTGTTCACGGCACACTTTTCAGTTTTCTGAAAAATTGCGACACACCTATCTGACCCCGCGCCTGAATACAAAAAATACAAAAATTACAGTAATGTATACTCAATTAAATACACTAATTTGTGGGTACTTTAGAATAAAGAAAACTCTCAATTTGATTTTCTCTTAATTGTTGAAAATAATTTTGAAGTATATCTATTTTTGTTCAAAGCAGTTAATGGCTCCAATTATAATTGAATGAATTCAAGCTGTAATATCAGTTTTACATTAATTGATGACTTAAAATATACTTCATGTAGTAAATTTACAAAAGCTTTGCGGCACACTTTGATATGACAGACTTTTTCTAAACAGTTTCGGGTTTGTCTCTTGTCCTGTAAGAATAAAACAAATGGCATTCTAATTTAGGAAAAAGCGCAAATATTACACAGCAGGGGTCCACAACTTTGTCTGCATCACGGCACACTTTACATTTATTAAGAGTGTGATGGGCATCAACCAAATATCACAACTCGGCTTTTTTTGTGTGTAAAAGGGTTTATTTTTACAATAACACATACAAAATACTTATATGAAGTTGAGTACGTACATTTAATTATACAGTATAAGAAATATTCATGATTTAAAAAAAATTGGATCTTCAAATCATTGGAGACAAACGTGTAATTAGCGTGATCTTGAGCACTGCATGTCACTGGTCAACTTTTTCATAGTTAAGAGTGTATGATGATGTTCGTGCTGAATTGTCAATAATGCTTAGATTGTTAGTGTATCCGCCCTTGAATAAAGCACAATCTAACATAATTTCTTGTATCTATAGTCAATATGTTTGTAATTTTAGTGAGAACACTAACCGCCAATACTTAACAAGCTCAGTACAGACTAAGCTAACATTTCTGACCATGCAAGCACATTTGTATGTTTATTCTTTCATCAGTAAATCTTCCGTGGACACACAAATAACAAAAATAAATAATACACAAAGGTATGTTTCAGGCACTTGTGAGAAAATAAAGAAGTAGAAGATTAGACAACAGAAAAACAACAGAAGTGATATACTTACCGGGAATCGAACCCAGGACCTTCCGAACGACACCACCGTCTAGTGGCACACAAATAAACCCTGGCTGGCACCGCGGTGAGAACCTTTGCTATACAGCAAGTACATTATACAGCAAATATACTATTTACTGTACAGGGTTATTCACAAGTCACTCTCTATATTTAAATTGTTGTATCGTTACTCCGATCCAACTAATTTAGATGAAACTAACTTACAAATAAAGATAATTAATTGCTATGTTATTGTATAAAATGCTTTATCACATTCACACCACAGATCAACGTGATATTCAACCTCAGCAATATTTGCTCTCTTATGTAAAGATTTTATGTTGTTTCTTGAAAACAATGAACGCTTATTATTTCAAATACCAACTGACAGTTATTACCCCTTGTATTGACATTAATTTAATTGTTATTAATTTTAAATTAAATTTTGCCTCCTTTTGACGCGTTTCGTTCAACCTAGACACTTGGTCCTGAGTAACCATAAAAGTATTAAGTCTTACCATAAAAGTATTAAGTTTACGAGACATAGAGCTCAGGTATGAAGTACCCCTGATGTTTGACATACTTTGAATGACTCATCACGCCTGTTTCAGTATCATGTAAATAAAAGTTTTGATAGATCATGTAGGAGTTGATTTCCTCCTTAAATGTTGCTTGTGGGATGGAACGAACGGGATAATTTGTCTTCTCTTTGTTACTTTCACAATTGCCTCCACGGCTGGCGGAGTTGGGAATTTAAAGTTGCTACCAAAGTGAAATGGGTTCATTTTCGATACAAGACAACAGGAGGCTGAGACACTTGGGAGTCATGACCCAAGTGGGCCCGCCCCCCCCTCCCCCCCCCCCTTAGAGTGTAAAGGAGTATACGGGCCGAAACACTTGTCGGACGGGGGGACTCCTTCTGATGATCAGATTGCCTCCTGTTGTATCGCTCTGTAAAGAGTTTCCTATCATCTTACTTCGTTAGAAACAGATGCAGTATTTATGGAAACATAAGTGATTCTGAAGAGGTGAGCTAAAGGCGTTGGTGTAGGATAGGCCATACTGTGAGAAACCTGTTGTTAGGGAGCTTGCTCTCGTTGCTAAGTTACTAGGTTCTGAACATAATTGCGTCACACTCAAGTCTACCCAGCTGTAAATGAGTACTTGAATCCCATCCTGAATTCAGGAAGGCAAAGGCAACGAGGAAGAGAACTGGTCAAATTCCTTCCTAATAAAGCTGGACCTAGTATAATGAAATCTCTAACACTTCACCTCCCGTACGGCAGTAAAACTTTAATTTCCTCCTCATTAATTGGCAAACATTCATGATAAATATAACTTTCAAAGTTCATTGTTACATTCAATAGAACTTCAAACATTTCTTCTCTTTTTATTTTTTCACAATTTACGCTAGCAGCTAAGCGCTGCCTGAAGTTCCTTTGACGTAATGCAGGGGGTTTTAACCTGTGTTGTGCAGTGGGCCCCTTTGATTGCCCAGTAAAGTCTACCGACTCCTTTTTATACGAATAATATATTATAGGGATCGTCCGCACATGACGTTACGCAGTGAGGGGGGGGGGGGGGGTAAAATAATGTGGCGAAGTGTGGCAATAAGAAAAGGGGAGGGGGGGGGGGGGGAAAATTGTGACCAAAATACGAGTAAGAATAGCTTCTTTTATAAATGACTAGCGGTCATACCCGGCTTAGCCCAGATCCACGTCGGAATGGGTGCAAGTCGAGTGTGATGCGAATCGTTGTAGTAAGGTTCCAGTTTTTTTTTTTTTTGGTTTTAATTGTATTATAGCTGTTGATGGGGTTGTTTGTATATTTGTCTCCGTGGTTACTTTGTTTCCTACTAGAGTTACTTGCCCTTATGCTAACTTCCTTTTCCCTGTTCTCTGCTTCTAATAACATGGTTGATTAAACGTGTCGAGTTGTATCCAATTTGTTCAGGCTTCGTGATAATGCTTTATTATGTGAGAATGTTCGACAGCCAGCCACGTCTCATAACATTTACCAACATTTACTATACACAACAGTAAATATCAACAATAGTATTGATGTGTGCTTCTAAATAATTTAAGTGAGGGCTTCTTTGTAGATGACACTGATAGTTCAGTCACTTGGTGACAACACGTATAAGTGTTCCGGTGTGCTAACTCGGGAAAATGCCACACACAGTTGCCCATGTGAGAAGCACTCATCACTCAAGTAGATGCCGGCCACGTGAAGCGTTTGACCTTGTGCTTTATTAATGGGTTTTTTTTTTAATGTCAAACGTTTGCCTCGTTTTGGCGAGGCGCGTCCCGTTCAACCTAGTCGGTTATATTAGGGCGCATGTCCAAATATAATAGACCTTTAGGTCTAAGGATATAATTGTTTTTTTGGTCACTGAAAAACAAACTTTTATAGGGAATTGAATTTTCTTAAAATTGGACGGCATATCGGAGGGCATCATAAGGATTCTTGGAATGCAGACTTTCTCCCCGCTACCACAACCTGTCAGGGTGGTGGCCTTTACTATGTAGTTCTTCAAAGATGTTATTTGGAGTCTAGTACCACTACATAGTTTGGGCGGACTAAGATTGCGAAGTAAAATTATTGGTACACCAACTTTTAGTATGTACATGTGCTTCATTGACTATAAGAAGGCTTTTGACAGAGTCCATTGTCGTACGGTAGGTTAATTGGTTTATTGGGCCCAGTTGGGCCGAAGGGCGAGAGCCCAAGTGCCGCTGGATCAATTGGGCCCAGTCTAAGTAAAGAGTAAAGGTTGACAGCAGTGGCGTATCCTGGTAATGCGAGCTAGGCGTGCTGCTACTTAAAATGAATATGTACGCCTACTATTTAACTTCTTCCCCTCTTAATTTAAAAACCAACTATATTCAACTACGCAACGATAGTTA
This sequence comes from Oreohelix idahoensis, assembly GCA_024509875.1. Lineage (NCBI taxonomy): Eukaryota > Metazoa > Mollusca > Gastropoda > Stylommatophora > Oreohelicidae > Oreohelix > Oreohelix idahoensis. The sequence continues at coordinate 21,650 of JAMPIV010011845.1, read as the reverse complement.
TTAGGGGTATATGTCAATTTTCTCCGAAATACTAATTAACTTACAACTTGAAACTCACTGTCACTAATAATCTGCATTCCCGGCAACTAACAAAAATTAATCACAAAAAACACTGGACGGACACAGCCGATTTTTACAACTCCGAGAGCTGCAAGACCACCGCACGCAAGTTCGTATTGTATTGACGTATCTGACCATGACCCCGATCCACACAAACCAATCTTCAGACGCGAATCCGAAAGGGACAGCACGCATTGTGACGGAATTACCCGAGAAACTTCGGGCGATTGTAACCAACCAATAAAAACTGCACTATAAAACGCGTCTGGGAAACTGAAACTAGATATACTCGTAGATTCTATGCGGGAAAATCCGTTATCCTGATGCGTGCGGTCCGAAAGCAGAACTTTAGAAGAGAAATATTTTATAGAATAATAAATTAAATTTTTATTTTCCTTCGGGCATAGGTGTGCGCAGCACGCACAGCACACATAGAGAATACGCCACTGGTTGACAGATACACGAGAATGTATAGAAAATAGATTTCACAGGTGGTAGGTTGAGGGAAAGATATGTCTCTGGAGTGAGCAGGTTACTCTCATCCAGCCTATCCGTACAACTATGCTTTACTATAATACAATTCCCTGTCTAATGAAAGAACAGGTTACTCTACACACACACCACAATATGTGACAACAATGACACACAAACTAAGGAGAAATGGGTATGGGTCTGACCAACACACAAAGTTAAGTTTTGTTGTTGTTTATTATCACTAAACTGTTTTACAACATCAAGTTACCCAAAGAATATCAAGAAAAGAATTTACATATAGAGGAAGTATAGGAAAAATTACCCAAAGAAAATATTTACCAAAAGGTTGAGGGTGAGCACTAGGTTTACAGAATAACAATATTGGTACAATAAAAGGCCAAGTAAAGTAAACAGCATCAAATCAAACCACCAAAGATTAATAGATAATTTCCAGCAAAAATAAAATCACCACACGCTCTCTCATTCATGTGGCCACCTCTCACACTCTTACATATTTTGTATTTCTTCCCTTGGGTCTGTGGTATCCCTTGGTACATTTATTATTAATCATAATCCCTACTGTTTCTGTTGACTAATGTATCATCCCAGCTGTCGAGGATGCAAATTGGACCCAGTTCATTAAAAAAAAAAAACTAACGAGGTGAACGCCGAATAAGTTTACTTCCACGATAAATCCTGGTGACGATATGAGTCATAAAGGGGTGTCTTCACTGTTCTAAAAAAACTAGCACTGTTCCTCCGATGGGTGCACAGGGGAATGCGATTCTAGATACAGGAGCTACAACTGAATAATTTCGTTGTGATAACTCTTGCAGTGTTGAGGGCGGGCGGGGAAAACAGTCTTGTTTCCCGCTCGGCTGGAACGTCTGTTTGGATACATATAGGGTTTACTACAAATATTGAATATGTGAGGGTCCTTGGTGTTTACCGTTTTAAGAGAGGGGAACACGTCTAGAAAATCTGGAAAAATCCGGTTTTTACAAATGATGATGATGGATCTTCTATTGGCCGACTCTTTGCCAGAGTTCCAGTCCCTGCACAGCGTATATTTTAGTACTCCACTTGGATTACAACTGTCAGGTGTTGGGGAAAATAATAATAATGTTTCGGGTATACGCCACTGTTGGCTGATAAAATAGTATCCTGGATTTGGTAAGTCCAGTATTATTAGTTACAGTCATACAGTATCTCGGCTTGTACACGCTTAACCATGGAAATGGAAAAGAAAAGACCGCTGGTTCGTCCACTTGGGATCAGGTCTGCTGTCACCGCGAGGCTTGCCCTAGCATTATTTATGCTATCGTTAGAGTGAGATAAACAAGTTAAGACAGCTCACAAGAAAAAAATAAAGAAGGGGAGACATAATTACAACTGACAGCAGTTCAAGATATAGCTCACGTTTACTAAAAGTGGAGCATCAACTAAGAATGTAAATAGAATGTTCGAGAACAGCGAAGGTCGACCAATACATTTAAGTAAAAAGATTTGGACCAGCGAATCAGAGAGTGATGAAGGAAAAAAAAACACACCACGCAAAAAATGACCAGAGGTCATTAGTCCTGAGTTGGTCATCTGTGTGTGATCAGATGCTGAGAGGATTCAAGCAGCTGTGTGGACAAGTTATATCTATGGTTTTTACAGATAGGGTTTTCTTTTATGAGATACCCAGATGTCCAGTTATTTCTAGCAAGTGTATGCTATTGGAAGATAGCTATTGATTCTGTGGTTCACGATCAGTGTTTATTTTCTAAAAGGAGAGCAGCGATTATGCTCTTTTGTAAGTATTGGATAGTGATTATATTACATATAAAGTAGAATTTTGTTTCCAGGAGAGGTTTTGTAGAAGCACGATTTGCCAGTTCGCCTATAAGAACTTTACGACTACATATAATAGCAACGGATGGTTATGAATATATAACGACTAGGTATAAAAGAAACAGATGGCAATGAACATTTGAAGGAAACTATATATCATTGAGGAGCCTTGTTAAACAAAGTCTGAGCTATCAAGAATTACATACGACTCTTACGAAAAAGTGAGTGTTAACTTTTATATAAGAACCGCAAATATGCTCTCTCATGTAAGTATCTGATGGCGAACATTTATATGTATATTGTATAAGATTGATTTTATGTCTTAAAGGCTTATAGAGGCAGGTCTGACCAGTTCATAAAGAAAAGATCAATAAGGATATAAAGGAAATGGTACGCTATTGAGGAAAATAGGTACCACGAGTATATAGTAGCAGATTTTGGGAAGACCAAGATGGTCTACAGGAGTTAATGGGATAAAGAGGAGTAGAAAAGTTTACGTGACATAGAGCTCAAATATGAAGTACCCCTGATGTTTGACATACTTTGAATGACTCATCACGCCTGTTTCAGTATCATGTAAATAAAAGTTTTGATAGATCATATAGGAGTTGATTTCCTCCTTAAATGTTGCTGAAAGTATGCCATGATAATGTTACACTACCACTATACGAGAAGTCACTATAACATCCAAGAAGGAACGGAACGAACTTGAATTACATAAGATAAATACAGTAGTATCATCCAGGAATTTACACCTCTGGCGGAGATGGCTTTGATGATATTAACTGAAACTTGGAAGATAAAAGAAAGAAGATAAAGAGAAAAGTTATAAACTTAAATCACATCACTAGGCCTGCCATCTGCCACCTAGTGTTATAAGTGATAGCAACCGTGACCAGCCCTGTCACACTGCTAAAATACAAGGAACATTTTATGGGAAAATGCTACCACTCTATGTAAATATAAATAGGTATAGACGGGGACACGATAGTCTCTCCTCCGCTCTGTCAAATCCTAACGAATTTAAAAGATACACGGTGTTTTTTCCTACGCCTTACACACAGACACCGCTGGCCACGGAGGTGGTTCAGACTGAGTCAATGAAGACTCTTTCGCCCCTTCTCGCGGCTGGCAGTCACACGCACAGTGTGTTATTTATTATTTTCTTCTCACAATGTGCCACGTACTAATGATTACTTATCATTTAGTATCTAGTAAATTGTCGGTGTCTGTTAATTTATCGTATGGCATTTAAAAAATAATAGACGCTATAATAACAATAATTAAAAAAATGAAATATAAACCGTATTCTGTCCTCCCACAGTCAGTCGTTCTAATACCTCTAAGTTCGGTCTGGTTAGCCGTCTACACTGTAAACACAAATTACCGTCTCGTCTCAGCTAGGTAGAGGTCGGGAACGTGGTCTAACATTTTAATTGAATATCATGGAAATCGCTACGCGTTATTTTATTTAATACGCCTTACTAGCAAGAAAAAGATCTAAGTGAAGTATTTAACTGTATGTTTAAAGTATTTAAGTGTTTAACTTTAAATGCTTTCACTGTAAAACATTTCTAACACTTAGCACTATTTACAAGAAAATCCAGAATAAAAATCTCCACGAATCACTTTTTAACCAGTAATCCAAAAGAAATGGTTTATAGCTGCACGCTAGATTCTTCTCATATTCTGAGTGACGACTGATAGATGGGTTATAGAAACAGTAGTATATATATCATTAAATTTTCCTTGATTTCTAATGCGTTATTTTCGCGCTCCTGTGTAAGACAAATATTCAGAAGCTAGGGGTTTCAAGATAAAAGACTTCATGACGGTCTTTCAGAGGTTCTTGTCTGGAGCTTTGATCGACATCAAAATATGTTTTGTTCACTAGCGGGTTTCCTTGTAGGATGCCCGTGTTCCCAGATCAAAGGGTATTGGGGATTTTGGATTTCCCCTGAGCAAACTTCAAAGAAGTCTGTTATGTGTCTCTCTCTCACGTGCTGTCTGTCAAGTATTATATGATTGACAGATAAGCTCGTGCGAGGGGAACTAGGTAAACCGAAGCGTGATTTGTTTCCTATTATGACTGACAGGTCAACGAAGATTGTAAACGCAGCGTTGGCTAGTGTTTAAAGAAAAGAAGGCGGGGACAAAATGGTACGTTGCAGCAATAGACAGTTGGTAAAATGCACGTTTAGCTAGCAAATCAGAAAGCAGCTATAAGGTTACAATAAGCTGTCAGATCACTGTAGGCTCTTTTCCAGTACACGTCACATCACATCATTAGAAAATAATTGAATGCCTCAAGGACATAGGTATTGATAGAAAAGATATAAGAATACTCAGTAACCTTTATAGGGAGCAAACTGCCACAGTAAAATCTGGAAGGAATTATTCACCATACATAGACATAAAAAGAGGTGTCAGGCAAGGTTGTGTGCTGTCCCCCTGCCTATTTGATCTATACACCGAAAAAATTTTCAAACAGATACAGGAAATACGAGGACTGAACACCAGTGGAAGGTCAATAAACAACCTTAGATATGCAGATGATACCGTGTTGTTAGCTGAAAGCGAACATGAGTTACAAGAACTAGTGAAGCAAGTGAACAGTATAAGTCATGAATATGGATTGGGCATTAATATTGAGAAAACAAAAACTATGATAATAAGCAAAACAGACGATAAGCCCACATTAAAGATAAGCATAAATGGGAAAATCCTGGAACAAGTTAAGAGCTACTTATATCTTGGTCATATAATAACAGAAGATGGCAGATGTGAAACAGAAATCAAGAAGAGAATAGGAATGGCCAAAGCTACATTCAACAACATGAAACATATACTGACATCCAAACAGTTATCTCACAAATTAAAACTGAGAATCATAAAGTGTTATATATATTCTGCATTACTGTATGGCGTAGAAACATGGACGATGAATAAGCAATTGGAAGAAAACATTGGGTTCTTGAAATGTGGATATATAGAAGAATGGGGCGTATTTCATGGAAAGAGAAGAAAACAAATAAGGAGGTCCTAGAAAATGTAGGTATAAAAAGAGAACTAATAAGGGAGATCAAAGTTGGGTAGCTAAAATACTTTGGCCACATAAAAAGGCATAACACCTTGCAGAAGACCATAATAGAAGGGAGAGTTGAAGGCAAGCGTGCAAGGGGAAGACAGCGCTATAAGTGGGAAAATAACATGAAGAGATGGACAGGAAAGTCTATCAGAGTGCACCACCAAGACAAGAGACAGAAGACGTTGGAGATCCATTACAGCCAGCCTTCGTTGCGGTGATAGCGGCTGATGGTGAACTTTTAAATGTAATTCGTGAGACAGTAACCCTGAAGGATTTAAAGAGTTTAAAATCTCGACTGAGTAATGTACGTAGTCTTGTTCGTCCAAGGTAGCATCAACGGACGTGTATGTACGGAAAGGAGAGTCAAATCGATCTAATATAGGATTATTTATTTTAGTTTTTCTTAAGTGATAAAATAACGCGTTCCTTAAACCATGTTGGAGATTTACTTCGTAAATTTATTATGTCCAGATAAACAGAATTGATCAATTGGATATCGCGAACAATTCTACGTAGCTGAGTATTATTCAGACTGATTTCTCATCCCTGTACAGGCAAGTCTCCGTTTCCTACTTTCAACAACAAATCTGCAAAGAGAGACATATCGACGTTCCCGAAATATTCTTAGAGAGGGATAGTTTGTCAATATCAGGCCAAATGAAAGATCTTTTTAATCACGCATTCACTTCATCTGTCCATGTACCTCTTGGGATAACGGGTAAAGTTTGTCTAAAATCGCCTGCAGACAATACGGTCACACCACCCTTGAGTCGATTGTCGCCTCTTATTTCAAAGTCCTGTCTAGGTCTTTAATAGAACTTTTATACGACATTGTGCTCTCATCCAACACATTGAGCGCACAATTTTGAAGCAATTTTGCTGTGGCGCTCTGTTTAGAAATATTACACACAACACCTTGATCATCATGCCATAAATTGAGTGGCAACTTAAACATTACATGGCCGTTTTTCTACCTTGTAGCAACGTTGCAACTATTCTTGAAGAAGCCATCGCCAGGTCAACATCACCACGAGACCTTATTTTGGCCAAAAGCAGATTTAAAAGGAAAATCTTTCCCGTACCGCCGGGCGCATCTAAAAATAATACCTATACTGAACTATTTTCAACACATGCGAGAAAGGTGTCATAAACTGTAAGTTGATCAGTATTCAAGTGGGTCTCATCTCCACTCACAGTTTGTAACAACGCCTGTTGGTCAAATGTCGTTTCTTGCAGATATAGTCGGTTAAAAGCAGAAGAACCTGGATCATTTGTTTGCGGAAGATCAAATTCTTTTAAGGTTTTTTTTTCTGAGAACGACTGTAGAATTTTTTTTTTTTAGTTCTTTTAAAGCAGAATTGTATAATTCATCGCTGTATGGCAGGTTTTTAATAGACTGTTGATGGCGAATTCGGTGTAAAATATCTTCTGAAAGCCACATAGATAGTGGACCAGATACGTGTCAAAATACCAAAATAATGGCAAACAAATACCTAAGCGACGAAGGTGAACTGGACTAAGTAGCCTCCTACAGTTTATTGTTCCAATGAGCAACATCTTCTATTACAACCATTGCTTTACATGCTGCCTGAAATGTAAGATTTCGTACACGCTCGCGAGCTTCGCGTCGTCGTCCGTCACAGCCTCGATTAATTTATTTATGTTCACTCTGTGATTTCCTGATTTATAAATCATAGGTACATAGGGTAAAGGACTCTTTTTTCGGTAGTAGATGCTCCTGCCATCTATGTAATTTGTTTTCGTACATCTTTAGGGTTTACGAAGACATTCAATAGCAAACTGAACGTCATAAATTTCGCCGAAAATGAAAACATGAAAATGCTTATTTTTAGTTATCTATTCATCTGGGATATATGCCCTCGCGGACTTTTTTGTTTGTAGAACTATTAAACCCTTAAAGTCCCTCATACATTGTTTCAATATATCTCTTATAGTTTAGCCGGCGTATCGAATTTAACGTGCTGCACGAACAATGTTTTCCCGACTCGTGCAACATATTTCGTCACTGCTCAGCCTCCTGATGTCGTACCGTGATGATATATAGCGTAAAACCTTCCCTGAGAAATGTCCAATACGCTGGAGAAAACCGCATCAAAATCTGTTCAGCCGTTCTCGAGTTTTAGGGTAACAGACAGACAGACAGACGTTGCCTTTTATGTATGTAGAGATATACGTAGAGATGTCCAAACCAAAGTGATTTTGTAACCTCCATCCTCATAGTTTCCTTTTATATGCAAAAGTCAACAACTCTCTCCTTTATGATTTAAATAAATATTATAATCTCAACTGAAATATCGGATAATGTCACGGATTGCATCCCCTTATCTCTGCAGTAGTGGTTCACCAGTGGCCAACACTCAAGAGTATCTAAAATGGGTCGTCAGAGGTGTCCACCTTCGCACAAGATTACTCTTGGCAGAGTTGTAGATAGAAGGGTAATGACGTTTCTATCCCAAGGGAGTATTCACAAGATATTTCCGAAGTCAAGAACAATGCTGCATTGGCAGGGCAATTGTTAACTTATATCGGTCCGCCGCCTTTTATGAACAATTAAGCAATGGTTTTAGCCCGTTCAAGCCCCCAGCTGGTGTAAATCCAGCGAAATTCTTTTATAAGTGTTGCTGTCATTTTCGACGGAGTCATCTGTCAAGTTATTTGCTTATGTTTGTATCATAAGAATAATTGTGTCTTTACCTGCGATGTCAGGTTGATTAGGGGTTGTCTTCCCTTGTTTATTCATTCATTGTGTTTGACCTTTAGGGTCAGAGGTTGACAGTTCGGCGTAGGCCTATGGGAAGGTTTTTTAAGCGGGAGTGAGATATACTTCCGGCAAGCCGGGAAGGTCCTGTTTTTCTGAAGGGACCAAGAGTCCATTGTTTTTCGGGGAGAATCTTCGAAGTTACTGCTATGGCAGTTTTCCCCAGTGAATCTCTGTGCGTCGGGATGACGACAGAATTCCTTGTTTAGTTCTGAGGATTCATTTTCCAGGTAATACCGACCTTTATGCATTATTACGCTTTTCGGTGGCAGAACATGTAAAGGATTACCTAGGGTGAACAGCAGCTCACTGATCCGCCATTTCAGAACTTATATATTTGTGCTCGAGGTAGCCATCCAAGACTGTTAGTCTTATATTGTCCAGAAATCCAGTGACGAAGATATATTGTGGGAGCCGCAGATTGGCGGAATTCATATCTACAATAAGTATTACTGCAGGGTTGATGATAACCTATTTAACAGAAGTACACGGCCGACGTCAGAACGAGGCCTGTGCTTTCGGCTATTATACTACAGCCTGATATGTGCAATTGGCGGGGAGTGCCAAGTTGCACCTGTGTGTCAAAGTAACTAAGGCATCTGACGCGTTTAGTCAGAGACGCCAAGGGCGACGCTACGAACTGTCATTATTGAAGAACTTTGCTATTGACCATGCACGTCTATTCTGATGTTTACCTTTTTGAATGCCAAATGTATACCTATCGATGTCAGGTCAGCATGACCTTGTTACACTGACTGTTCCTGTTGATACTATGTGTGTTCCCGTCAATAAATGTCTTGAAACATGCCTGCAGTGTCAAAGCATCCTTGATTACTGCATGTGAGAGTATGGGTTGCAGGATCTACATCTATACGAGCCTAAACACATTCGCGCCTTCATTCGCACCCACACTCAATTCATCATACGCTCGCACTACACATCTAACAACATGTATACTGTCTTGGGCCAGTGATCACCTCAACAAGAAAAAAAAGACAGTTACATTTCTGGTGGACCAGTTACGTGGGCTCTTATGATACATTTCTTGTCGCCAATGTGGCCTAGAAACTTACATTTCTGATGGACCAGATCTGTGGGTTTAAAAAGAACAGAGCGAGCATTTGACATTATTGTTGACATTTATGGATCCAGAAATTTACATTCCTGGTTGGCTGTTACATGTATGATGTCTCCAGTTTTGTCGAGAAAGTTACAAGAAGGACAAGTACACATTACACTTCTGATCTGTGGGTCTAAGCTACACACGGGACAGCCGTAACACACAGCGCTAATTCTACACTTGCAAGTTTTGGCTACAACAGGACAGAAATAGGTCATCAACGGTTGACCCAGATAAACAGTACGAGCATTTATATTATAATGCTATATAAACCATAACAAGACATGTACTGAAGTTAACTACTAGGCATTTGCTACGTGGACCATAACTGCATAGAAGGCGGGTTCCTATTGTAAACAGTACTGCTGGTTGTTACACGTTTCATTCAACAACAGACTTTTCTAGGTCAGAGCATTCAAGCTACATTGTTGGAGGTCAAGTGTCTGTAAACAGTACGTGGAAATAGTAAACATTCAATGTGCAAGCCCTAATTTGAGAAGGTCATAGTAACTTTGGTTCGTGAATACCACTTTATGTTACAGTGGATTTGACGTTCAGTGCGCGTTTGACATTTCGTTTCTGTGTTCGCAAGGAGCAAGGAATTTATTTTAGTTTCAGCTGTGACTGAACTTGTTCTGCAACACATTGAAATTGATTGCTATATTATGTTATTCTACTGTTTTGTGTATTTTTCTGCGGGTTTTTCGGTTGGTGGGTCTTACGGTAAATATGCCACTTGATCGAGGCTTACTGTAAGCGTTCTGTAGGTGCAAATTTTCTTAATTTGGAAATTTGCTAGTGACAATTGGTCGCTATTGATGTTAGCTGTGATGTAATTGTACTTAACGTTGTTTTTGTAATATTTTGTCTGTTTTTCAGTTTTGATTGTCGATTTGTTTTGTTTGTATTCTGTAGGTCTCTCCTTTCTTGTGTATTTCTCTACACATTTTTGGTTAAAACAGTGTTGCCATTTGTATTGTTTTGTATTTTTGTCTTTGTATTTTTTTTTTTTTTGGTTGTACTACATTACTGTCATGCACAGTCTACATACACATACTTGGTCATGTTTTGATATTATTGATAAGGTAGACTCTTCATATAGAGTTTCTTAATAAAATATTATTATATAAGATATTTATACAAGTTCTTTGATAAAAGACTTGTTATCTACAAAGATTGAGACAAGGTAAATACATATTCAAGTTCTTTATAAAAAAGACTTGTGCCCATAGTGAGTGGGATATAAGGGAATTTTTTTTTCCATAGGTACTCAAGTGATTTTTTGGGTACATTATAAACAAGAGGAGCATACAAAGTCTTTGTCTAAGACTAAGACAGTAAAATAAAGTGAAGTGAGTATACAAGTCTAGCATTTCAGACTTGTCTCCCATTGAAGTGGGATAAGGTAATTTATTTAATTTTTTTTTTTCAGGTTTCTGATCTCATTAGACAAGATGTCTACATTGGACTACTTTATTACACAAGGGAGAGCCCTTGATAAGACTGGTCAACAGTTAGAACAATGGGCTGTTGCTCAGTATGACAAAGCATTAGCTGCAGAAGAGAAAAAAGCTCAGGCTGAAGAGAAAAGATTAGAAAGAGAAGCTGCGGCGGAACAAAAAAGGCTAGACAGAGAAGCTGATATGGCTGCTGAACAAAAGAAATTGCAGATGCAGGTGGAGGAAAGGAGATTTGAAGCTGAACAAAAGAGATTAGACAAAGAAGCTGAACAAAAGAGATTAGACAAAGAAGCTGAACAAAAGAGATTAGACAAAGAAGCTGCTGCAGAGGAGAGGAAAGCTCAAGCTGCTGCAGAGGAGAGGAAAGCTCAAGCTGCTGCAGAGGAGAGGAAAGCTCAAGCTGAGGCTGAAATCAGAAAAATGGAACATGAGGAAAGAAAACAGAAGATGGAACTTGATGAAAAACTCGCAACTTTGGAGTTAGAGAAATTGAAATTGGCGAGTACGGGTGCTCAGCAAACAACTTCGAGTACGACAAGGGAGTTTGTTAGTAGGATTAAATTGCCTCATTTCAATCCTTTAAAGGATGACGTAGCAGATTATCTAGATAGATTCCAATTTTTGTGCGATACGCATAACATAAAAAAGGAAAAATATGTTGAACAACTGATGCCATTTTTTACAGGTGACACAGTGACTACTCTTATGACAATAGACGAACATGAGAGGACTAATTATGATGTTGTCAGGGCAGCATTACTAAAAAAATATCAACTAAAACAAGAAGACTATCGTCTTCGTTTTAGGACAATGTTGCCAGAAAATGGAGTAGATTTCTCTGATTTTGTTACAAAGATACGTCGTACATTTACACGATGGTGTTGCGTGATAAATTCTCGCAACATCGTTTTGGTTTCAATGTCTGTTTTATAACGCAAGGGCAACAACTGCTTGGAATTTATAGTCACTTTTCTCGGTAAGCATTTGTCTTCTCGCGTTGGTATCGAATGCAGTTAAGTTTGAGCTGTGGTCATTTTTGCGCTGGACTGCGCATGACTTGTCTTGTTGTTTGGTCGATCGGTTTCCGCCCACGACTAGTGGAGTGAGCGATTTGGAATGGCGAAAGAGATGCCTCGTTGAAGAGGGGATCTCCGCTATTTTTTGTTCTGTCAGGGATGTGTAGTCCTCTTATGGATATTTCGTTTAGTCGAGATAATACCTCTAGTGTTTTCCCACATGTCGGGAGGCGTGATATTTCTGTGTATTTCATGAAAGCAAGGTAAATTGACTTTTTCATTAACTCTATCGATTTTGGGTCGTGAGCGATTTCGATTCATAGCCTGTCTCCGAAAGTCGTCGCCACGAGATGTTTTTTTTCCCAGCTCACATGTCGCTGCATTGTACTGCATCGGTTGATGCATGTACCAAGGACCATTACTTGCTACTTTGTTAAATGAATTAGGTTTGGAAAACCTTTATTATCTAGAGGATATTTTTGTGGACATTATTTATACTTCGGCAGACGTGTCTGTCTTGCTGAAGTCAAACTAAGGAGAGTGAACTGATCTCATACATCTGGTTATCTCCTGGCTGTTATAGAAAAGGATGGAGTTTTCCACCTGACTACATTTACAGCACTATGAAATATAACATGCATCTGACTCATCATTGTAATGCTGTCTACCGTCTATTGCTGTATTGAATGTTGCTGTGATAATGACTGTTTGATGTGCCTACACATTTGCGTAACCATTTTGTCACTGTGGCGTCCACAATAAATAATGAAGAAAAACGTCAACGGCTGTTTCAAGACTCATTGACTTTATACGTCGTGAGTTTACTGACGTCCTATGTGGATTGCCCTGTTATTGTTGTATGAACATTGTTTTGACTGAACACATCTACACACTACACAAAACCAGACATGCGGATACCATCCATCATCATATGGCATCACGCATCATTTGGTGGCCAGTGTGGGGAATTCTAAAACTACAAAGATTCCTCCTGGGCGCACATTTCATTCTAGAGACTGATCAGAAAGCTCTTACAGCTATTCAGACTAAGAATTTGAAGAGTTCGAGATCCACTCGATATGCTATAGCTCTTCAACCTTTTCACTTCACGGTACGAACTGTCCGTGGTGCGGATAATGTGATGGCTGACATTTTGTCTAGATGCCCACATGACTCCAACTAATACTTCTGTCCTATATTTCTATATATTACAGAGTCATAACACACCTATATTTCTACAATAGATTAGCACATCTGTACTTACTTTATATGTACACACTATCGTGCTTTGTTGTCATCTTCTTCTGTTCGTTTTTTTGAGATGATAGAGGAGGACTGAGTAGTTAATATAAGGGCCGTTAGTTTACTAAACAGCCACAATTATTAATAATGTATTGTACCTTATGAAGCATATTAGTTATTAATTAGCATTATATTGCTTGTACTTTCTCAGAATGTCATTGTTGAGCTGAGGACTTACCTTACGAGTTCTAGATTGTGTACTTACCCTCGGAATACCAGAGCATATATCCTGGATCGTCATGTAGTTTAACTTTACTATGTACTTATTTCATTACATGTCAAAGAATGTACTATTTAAATTTTTCTATCAGATTTGTACATCCATTTTTAAAGACAATATTAGAGTATGCTGTTTAATGATGATTATAGTAACTTGCATACGTATATTGTGTTTACATGCTAACGTGATGTGTGTTGGTGACACCTCCCCGATGTGAATATTTTTTGAGACATATTTATTTTTCTGTTGAGGTATATCCTCACCAGACACTCTATAATTAGCCTATTGTTTGGCAATTTAATTAATTATCAGCGCATAATTCGTGCGTTTTGAGCCGCTTATCGCTTGCTCTTTGATATTGAAAAAAAAAATATGTTCCACATTTTTTTTTTTATCGGGAGGAGGTGGTGATATGTTGCGTGATAAATTCTCGCAACATCGTTTTGGTTTCAATGTCTGTTTTATAACGCAAGGGCAACAACTGCTTGGAATTTATAGTCACTTTTCTCGGTAAGCATTTGTCTTCTCGCGTTGGTATCGAATGCAGTTAAGTTTGAGCTGTGGTCATTTTTGCGCTGGACTGCGCATGACTTGTCTTGTTGTTTGGTCGATCGGTTTCCGCCCACGACTAGTGGAGTGAGCGATTTGGAATGGCGAAAGAGATGCCTCGTTGAAGAGGGGATCTCCGCTATTTTTTGTTCTGTCAGGGATGTGTAGTCCTCTTATGGATATTTCGTTTAGTCAAGATAATACCTCTAGTGTTTTCCCACATGTCGGGAGGCGTGATATTTCTGTGTATTTCATGAAAGCAAGGTAAATTGACTTTTTCATTAACTCTATCGATTTTGGGTCGTGAGCGATTTCGATTCATAGCCTGTCTCCGAAAGTCGTCGCCACGAGATGTTTTTTCCCAGCTCACATGTCGCTGCATTGTACTGCATCGGTTGATGCATGTACCAAGGACCATTACTTGCTACTTTGTTAAATGAATTAGGTTTGGAAAACCTTTATTATCTAGAGGATATTTTTGTGGACATTATTTATACTTCGGCAGACGTGTCTGTCTTGCTGAAGTCAAACTTAGGAGAGTGAACTGATCTCATACATCTGGTTATCTCCTGGCTGTTATAGAAAAGGATGGAGTTTTCCACCTGACTACATTTACAGCACTATGAAATATAACATGCATCTGACTCATCATTGTAATGCTGTCTACCGTCTATTGCTGTATTGAATGTTGCTGTGATAATGACTGTTTGATGTGCCTACACATTTGCGTAACCATTTTGTCACTGTGGCGTCCACAATAAATAATGAAGAAAAACGTCAACGGCTGTTTCAAGACTCATTGACTTTATACGTCGTGAGTTTACTGACGTCCTATGTGGATTGCCCTGTTATTGTTGTATGAACATTGTTTTGACTGAACACATCTACACACTACACAAAACCAGACATGCGGATACCATCCATCATCATATGGCATCACGCATCAGATGGGTTGAGTTGTCTCAGATTGAGAAAACATATGAAGGTCTAATGGACTTATTATTGCGAGATAAGGTTTTGTCATCTGTTAATGATTCTTTTCTTGCATTCCTTCATGAGCGTAAGCCTAAAAACTTAAAAGAAATGGAGGAATACTGTTGTCAGTATGCCACAGCACATCCCCATGCTACAGTTAGCAATTCTAAAGTGAAAGAAGGGTTGCCAGCTGCTTCGGCAACACCATATGGCCCTAATTTCAAAAAAAAAAATTTCAGGGTGCTCAACAAAATTGGAATAGGGGAAGTAATCAAAATTACACTCAGAAGCGGAGTAATCCAACACATGATGGTTCTTCGTCTATGCAGTGGAGACAAGATGGTAGTTCTCGTAATTTTAGTGGTAATAATTTGAGACACTTTCGCAAAGGCTATCCAAATAATAACTATTCAAATTTTCGAGGTAATCATTCTCGACGTCAAGATTATGACGATGGTGAATTTAGAAACCGGGATTCAAACCGGAATGATGATTACAATAGGCAATATGATAACAATTACAGGGGAAATGATAGTCGAAATAATTACAGGGGAAATGATAATCGAGGTAGACCTAGGTTTAACAAGAAAAGACCTTACCAACAGGCAAACTCTGCGCAACAAGAGTTTGATGGAGCCTGTAATACAGCAAATGATAGTGGTAACTCTAGGGCTATCACTGGTTGTGCTTTCGATTTTGGGAGAGCAACTGAATGCCCCCAATGCTTAACATTGTTTGACTCATCAACTGTATCTACGCTAAGTTGTGGTCACCCTCTTCCTGCTCTACCTGCTACAGTTGCGCATGATGGGAGAGGATCTCTCATCTTAGATAAAGGTCTAATAAATGATAGGCTAGTCTCAGTACTTTTCGATTCGGGATGTACTACCGTCGGGGTTAAGGAGTCTCTGATAGATCCTTGCTGTGCCACTGGAAAAACAATCAAATGTGTTACATTTGGTGGTACTATGGAAAGCTATCCTACTGCTATTATTAGGATTGACACTCCTTTCTTCACAGGAGATGTCCATGCATGTCTTCTTCCTAATCCTATTGCGGATCTTATAATCGGTCGTATTCATGGGGTTAAGGAATGCACCCCGCAACAAATTTCTAGTTGGGAAGAAGAAAACATTCAAACGGTCAATGCAGTGGTGACAAGAGCTCAAGCTCTTAATCCCCCAACTTCATCTGATAATAGTAATGAAGTTGATAGCCAAGACGAGCACTTGGTGATTTCCCATGACTCGTTTGTTAAACGTCAAGAAGAGGATCCTTCTTTGAAGAAATACTTCCTTCTTGCAAAGAAAGGGGATCCCAATCAAAATACGAATCACAAATCGTATATCACTATGAAGAATGGTATATTGGTACGAATGGTACAACACTCGGACAAGTCTATGCACTCGCAAATTCTGTGTGCCTAAGTGTATGAGAGCCTTAATTCTTCGGCATGCACACGATTCTCAGTGTGCGGGACACATGGGTTTTTCCAGAACTAAAACTAGAGTCCTTGCGTCCTTCTTTTGGCCATTCGTGAATAAAGACATCCGAATTTATTGCCGATCTTGCAAAATTTGTCAAGAGGTCAAGTCTAGGGGTCCGAGACATGCTGCTCCTATTCAGGCTGCAGATATTCCGATTCGGCCGTTTCAGAAAATGGCTATAGACATCATTGGTCCGTTCAAAATTAAGTCAGCCAGAGGACACCAATTTATCCTCACTTGCGTGGACATGTGCACGCGTTGGCCAGAGGCTATTCCTCTGAAGAGCATATCAACTGTCGATATCGCTGATGCTCTTTGGCTCGTATTTTCTCGTCTGGGATTCCCCGGAGAAATACTGTCGGATCACGGCACTCAGTTAATTTCGGACGTTATGTCTCAGGTAATGGCTACGCTAGACATTAAAAGGTCTCTCAGTAGTATTTATCATCCAATGTCCAATGGATTGGTAGAACGTCTTAACAGGACACTAAAGAACTTACTTGGCAAGATAACGGAGGATCATCCTGAAGATTGGGACAGGGTTTTACCTGCAGTCCTCTTTGCCTATAGAGAGGTTCCCAACGAGCATACAGGGTTTTCTCCTTTCGAACTTGTCTTTGGCGCGCAACCGCGCGGGCCAATGTCCTTGTTACACGATTTGATAACTTCCGATAATATTGACGATGATACACAATCGTCATATGAATATGTTATAGCTCTTAGAGAAAAGATTATCGAATCGTGCAGGTTAGCAACTTCATCTTCCGAATTTGCGAAAGAAAAAGCTAGGCGATTTGCTAACAAGAAAAGACGCCTACGTCAACTTTGTCCTGGAGACAAAGCATATGTCTTACTGCCCTCAAGAGAGAATAGACTTCTCATTTCTTGGAAGGGTCCATACACTATAGTCTCGAAAATTTCTGATGTCGACTATATTGTCGATGTGGATGGAAGGCATAAAACCTTCCATATAAATATGCTAACAGAGTTTATTGAACGTCCAGACTATTTGCAGCCTATTTTCCAGGCGACGGACGACTCTCCAGTCCAACATGGTCACATCTCATCCCTGTCCGTTATACAGGATGAGGAAACTATTTTTTTCTGACGTGAACTTACCTCTTCCTGCGATTCCACTTACTTCAACGGAATCGTGGAGAGACGTTACAGTCTCTTCCAACTTGTCTTTTGAGGAACAGCGTCAAGTATCCTCTACGTTAAAATCATATCAGGATGTCCTTACCGACATTCCTGGACACACAGATGTCATAGAACATGACATCATACTTACTGATCGTAATCCGATCAGAGTAAGACCATACCCAATACCTATTCATTTTCAAGCACAAGTCGAGAAAGAATTGGATGAAATGATTCAACTACAAATAATTGAACCATCCACTTCAGCTTATTCTTCGTCGATAGTTATTGTTCGAAAGAAAGACAATAACATACGTCTTTGCGTTGATTATCGCAAATTAAATCAAGTTACGAAGTTCGATGCTGAACCTATGCCGTTATTAGATGATCTACTTATTAGACTTTCTAAAGCTAAATTCTTTACTAAACTAGACTTGTCGAAAGGTTATTGGCAAGTCCCACTGACGGAACACGCCAAACCTCTCACTGCTTTTTCGACACCTAGGGGTCTGTTTCAATGGAATTTTATGCCTTTCGGGCTTATGAACGCCCCAGCGACTTTCGTACGCATGATGCGACGAATTCTATCAGATCGTGCAGATGTCATTGCATATTTAGACGACATCTGTCTTTTCAGCGATACTTGGGAAGAACACTATTTGGGTCTAAAGGAATTGCTATCTACTCTACGTGAGCATAGTTTGACTGCTAAACCCTCTAAAGCTTTTGTTGGGTTTAGTGAAATTTCCTTCCTAGGTCATCGAGTTGGTCATGGTCTGTTGAAGACAGAGGACCAAAACATTTCAAAGATATTAAATATCTCGGTTCCGAAGACAAAAAAGCAAGTGCGTAGTCTCTTGGGATTGATACAATTCTATGGAAGATTCATTGAGAATCTGTCCTCCATTATGGCACCACTTTCAACGTTATTGAAAAAAGGTTCTCCTAATATGGTGCGTTGGTCCCAAGAATGCCAATCTTCATTGGATCAGGTTAAGAATTTGTTCTCATCTCATCCTATCTTAAGACTACCGACGATTGATAAGACTTTTGTCCTTCGTAGTGATGCCTCTTCCACTGGCATTGGAGCGGCACTAATGCAGGAATATTCAGGAACTCTGCATCCTGTAATGTATATTTCTAGGAAGCTGAATGCGGCAGAAAGGAATTACTCGGTTTTGGACCGTGAATTGTTGGCTATGGTTTGGTCCATTCTTAAGCTACAAAGGTTCCTTCTGGGCGCGCATTTCTTTATGGAAACCGACCAAAAAGCTCTTACGGCTATGCAAAGTAAGGATTTGAAGAGCTCGAGATCTACTCGTTATGCTATTGCTCTTCAGCCTTTCCATTTCACGGTGCGAGCTATCCGTGGTTCGGATAATGTGATGGCGGACATATTGTCTAGATGCCCACATGATTCCAGTTAAATCTTGTGTCCTAGTTTTTCCTGATATATTTTCAGACTTAGGTCTGTCCTTAATATCATAATATGTTGTAATACAAATGTATTTGGATGATGTTTAGATAATTTAACAAATTTCATTTTGTCCATCCATCAGTGATATGTTGCTAAAATAGCATTGACATTTGTATATTGCTATGATTATATTATTTAGTAATGTTTGATATATGATTGGTATTGCCAGCAACTTAGGTTTCTTGAATGGTATCCCTTAGTTTGTTTGGCTTAAAGGAAATATTTTCTCCTATGTTGGGAGATGATTTGTACCCTCTTCTATTGTACCTGATATTAGGTTCATTGTTTGCATGAGCACAGAAGTGATACTGGTGCTATCTGGCTCATGAACATATTAAAAAAAAAAATTGCATTTTTTTTTTTTACAGGGGGGTGGTAGTAATGTTGCTGTCATTTTCGACGGAGTCATCTGTCAAGTTATTTGCTTATGTTTGTATCATAAGAATAATTGTGTCTTTACCTGCGATGTCAGGTTGATTAGGGGTTGTCTTCCCTTGTTTATTCATTCATTGTGTTTGACCTTTAGGGTCAGAGGTTGACAGTTCGGCGTAGGCCTATGGGAAGGTTTTTTTAAGCGGGAGTGAGATATACTTCCGGCAAGCCGGGAAGGTCCTGTTTTTCTGAAGGGACCAAGAGTCCATTGTTTTTCGGGGAGAATCTTCGAAGTTACTGCTATGGCAGTTTTCCCCAGTGAATCTCTGTGCGTCGGGATGACGACAGAATTCCTTGTTTAGTTCTGAGGATTCATTTTCCAGGTAATACCGACCTTTATGCATTATTACGCTTTTCGGTGGCAGAACATGTAAAGGATTACCTAGGGTGAACAGCAGCTCACTGATCCGCCATTTCAGAACTTATATATTTGTGCTCGAGGTAGCCATCCAAGACTGTTAGTCTTATATTGTCCAGAAATCCAGTGACGAAGATATATTGTGGGAGCCGCAGATTGGCGGAATTCATATCTACAATAAGTATTACTGCAGGGTTGATGATAACCTATTTAACAGAAGTACACGGCCGACGCCAGAACGAGGCCTGTGCTTTCGGCTATTATACTACAGCCTGATATGTGCAATTGGCGGGGAGTGCCAAGTTGCACCTGTGTGTCAAAGTAACTAAGGCATCTGACGCGTTTAGTCAGAGACGCCAAGGGCGACGCTACGAACTGTCATTATTGAAGAACTTTGCTATTGACCATGCACGTCTATTCTGATGTTTACCTTTTTGAATGCCAAATGTATACCTATCGATGTCAGGTCAGCATGACCTTGTTACACTGACTGTTCCTGTTGATACTATGTGTGTTCCCGTCAATAAATGTCTTGAAACATGCCTGCAGTGTCAAAGCATCCTTGATTACTGCATGTGAGAGTATGGGTTGCAGGATCTACATCTATACGAGCCTAAACACATTCGCGCCTTCATTCGCACCCACACTCAATTCATCATACGCTCGCACTACACATCTAACAACATGTATACTGTCTTGGGCCAGTGATCACCTCAACAAGAAAAAAAAGACAGTTACAATAAGTATTAGTTCTTTATATGTAAATATATGTCTAGATGTATATATACCTCGTATTAAAGAGTCTTGCTCATACGTTTGCTTTCGTACAGATCATAACTGAATAAACAATGATTGTTCAGCGTTAAAATAACATGTACCACATTTAATAATCAATTAGTTTTAACAGGTTAAAATAGCGACGAAATGATGATGAATTTTAGATGTAAATCAATTTTTGTCTTCACTGAGGATTATTTATAAAAAAAAAAAAACTTGTCCTTTTGCTGTTTCCTTGTAATCAGAACGTAACTGATCTAGGTGAGTCATGCAGCCGTGGTTTCGTCAATTCTTCTGTGATGATGACGCTTCACAGTCTGATAGCTTTGCTCTACGATCAGTCTGATAGCTTCGTTCCACGAACCCAAAGTAACTTTTAGGAACACAATCTCCTGGCACAGTTTAGAATGGACACTAGCAACTTATGTTAGATGCTGTCTAATCACTTGGTCTGGAAAAGTTGTATTCCTCTTATGACGAGTGATCTGATTCACTAGGTCTCCTGTCATGTTAGTTATAAATGCGGGTTTTTAAGTTTTAAAGTTGCCCAAATACTTCGATCCTGGTCCTTAAGTTTCCATTCTTCGTATTTAAAAATGCGAGTTTACTTTTAAGTTTTAAAATTGCCCAAATTCTCTAATCGGTGACTTATAATTTTGGAATCCTTTGTACTTTCTCCTCTCTGGCTCTTGTTAATTGCTAGCTTGACGTGGCAATGCAGTCTGATCTGTGACTCCGATTTCGCTAGGTTATATTTCCAATTCTCAGTTCAAATCCCAGATTGTACTTCTGACGAATTTTCCAATGGAAGTCAATGTCTATTCCGACTCTCGAATCAAACCAGTCGAAAGCTCTTTAGCACTGTCTGTGTTGGGTGTTTAATTTAATATCCCCCCTCCCGCGTGTTTTAAAATATCAAATCTTAAAATTCCATCGGTGACCTCTTTCTAATAAGTCGTAATAATTTCGCTTGCATCTTTATGCAAAAGTCATAAACCCATCTGCACACTCAGTGCTTGTCTAGATGCTTTCCGCCCAGATGGTCTTCTCTGCCAGATTATCTGTAATAATTACACAAGGATGCTTCGGCGGAAGCGATT
>JAMPIV010011844.1:0-107472 GCA_024509875.1 Oreohelix idahoensis | reverse complement strand
TAACTAAAAACCATCTATAATCAAAAGCCACAATTACTAACTTTACATGTAGTGTTGGGCAGAGCAACCTAACTTTTGAGTTGAAGACAGGAGTACGACGGGATGCCCCTTATGAACCTCTTTATTTTTGACAGTCTTAGACTATGTGATGCGCCAGACCACAGAGGGCAGTCCAAGAGAAATAAGATGGACAACGTTTTCTACACTGGAAGATCTATAAAACGCAGATGACACTACTCGCACAAACACATCAACACATCCTAGAAAAAACAGATAGACTGAATAATTATTGCCTAGAGGTGGGTCTAAACATCAATCTAAAGAAGACAGAGGTCATGCAGAGGACAACAACCTCCAGCATGAGAATGAAGATAGAGGCAGCCCTAAGGTGGCTGTCTGAAACTTCATTAACAAGGGCAATTATTGAGTCAGAAACTCAGTCCAAGCTTCGGAAAACCCAAAATGGATGGCTACGGCATGAATTGAAAATTTCCATAGAAGATTCGAACCTTCACGAACTGGTCTGGATCTACTGTCCTGGTCAAGCGGCAACGAAGGAACTGGCAGACTAGCTTCAAGAGCAATCAGATTGGGTTCATTGGATATGGACAAGGAAGAGATACTGGGGACTGTTAATGATCGCCTATTAGAGAATGGCACTGCCAATCGATCGATCATCAGGTCTAAGATTGCTGGAGTTTGGCATCAGCCGTAAGCATGGGACGTAGCCGATGGCAAGACAGACATCAGGTCTAAGATTGCTGGAGTTTGGCATCAGCCGTAAGACAGACAGGGATGGACGTATTAGAGGATGGCACTTTAATCGATTGATCATCAGGTCTAAGATTGCTGGAGTTTGGCATTAGCCGTAAGACAGGCAGGGATGGACGTATGAGAGGATGCATCCGGCGTGTATACAACCATGGCGCAACAGGAACAATCAACATTCATGCCCTTCGACATTTTCTGAGGGAGACTGAGCACATATTGTTTGCCCGTAATGCAATGACGTCGATTCTGAATAATAATAATTACAATTATAATAATAATGATAATAATAATGAGAAGAAGAAGGATGTATAATTATTGCATATTCACAGTATTATGTATTCAAATATCAAATATGTCACGGCGCTATTTCGCAGTGCATCTTTCGTACGAAAAGTCAGCCGAGCAACACTAAGTTTTGGCAACTCTGGGATAACGAAACCGGCGAGTCATGTGATGAGGCGGAAGCCGGAAAAATTGGGCGAGAAGGTGGTCAGTGAGAATCTAACCTCTTGTCCAGGAAGGATGGATATATTTTTCCATATTTGCCAGCGTTAGCTGTGAAGTCCATGTCACGGACTATTTGTTAGAAGTGATTGCCATGTTTCAGTTCAATTGGATTAATAAGTTATGATTCTATTACAGTGTAGTATCTGGATTGGATTTGTTACAGGCCGTTATAAGTTGCCGAAGATTTGAGTATTTCTTTGTCTTAGATTTTGGCCGCTCATGGTGAGTGGTAATCATTGCACTTTATCAGTGCAGTCACACCGTTGGGTATGATACTGACATTCTAAGCATTTACGGCATTTCATCGTTATATTGTATTTTGTATGTTTGTTGGCCGTGTGAGGCCTTACTGTGTGTCCATAAGCATTAAAAAGAAGTGCCTGTAGAAGGTGTTGATTTTCCTATTTCAGCCATTGTGGTTTGGCCGTACTCCTAGTGGAGCGAGCCTATTACTATTATTATTATTATTATAAGCCCACATTACAGTGGTGCTACCTTAGTGAATAGGTATCCCACAACTGAGGATATTGTCTATACAGATGTTCTGACAGCTGGGGAGCTGTTGTCCAATTTTTTAAAGGCCGTAGTGTCCATATTTTTATTAGAAAAGCTAGAAGTTATGCACACAGATTGACAGATGGTGATAGTAGCAATGTGTTCACGCCTTCAGGTTTCACAGTGTTCATGGCAGTGTGTTTGTTTGCTTGGTCAGTAGGCAGTGAACTGTTTATGCTCTGGTGACCCCGCTAGCGGTAGTTGACCTATATTGCAAATAGGTCACAGTGAAAGATTGGTATTGTCAGGTCAGAGAGTATTTGACAGTTATTGTGTTCGACACTGTTTTGGAAGGTAATTTTGACGCTAGGGTGGCAATTGTTGTTAGGAGATGTGTCAAAAGTGATAGAATAAGGTTGCAGCGGGCGTCTGGCACTACTGTACAGTTTGAAATATTACAAGGTGTACTTTGTAGGTTAGTGCTAGGAAGGTGGTGATCCAGTTGGAGCAGCGGAGGTTAATGTGGACAGGTGTCGGCAGGTGGTGCATGGAAGAGGTGGAGTTGATTAGTTTGTCAAAAAAGGTTGGTGTTACGTCCTTTTTGGTGGGACTTAACAGCATTAAAGTAGAATAAGTTAAACTTATGTTAAGATGGTGCGCATCAGCTTAAGTAATAAGAATGTATTTATAATTAATAATGTTTTAATTCGTTGCGCACGAAAGAGCACATATTTGGTGCGTATTGAGTTGTTGCTAAACACTGCATGACGCAGTGACAACAGAGACAAGATACCGGAGATTTCAGTCAGACGTCTGCCTTCCATGTGGAAGTTTTGGCAGTGAGGATTATTTGAAAGTAGGTCTCTCTTAAAAAAAATATGTATATGTATGTTTTGCTAGTTCCATCTAGCCAGAGCGTCGGCGTGGATTGTTAACCCGTCGCTAGTGAGAGCTAGACTGGCTCTAGACTGAATTGAAGTTAATTCTATAATATATGATCCGGCAGTCTTTTTTGGATTACATTTAGTAAAGGAGACGAATGATAAATATAAAGGGAATATAAAGAATCTACTCGCCGTCCAACGGACTACGGCAAGTCTTAGAGCTCAGTCAAATCTCCTGAGGATTCCAATGATGTGTTTTCAATAATGTACTTTGATTTTTGCCACGCCTTCATCAGGATAATCGTTGAATATATATGTACCTTTAATGAGGCTATTCAAGTTGGACATTACTATTTAAATTGACATGCTACCTGTTTCATTCTATATATGCAACTGCCAATGTCAGAGTGTATTTCCTCTGCCGTCTTGTGATGTACGTCCACCTTATGGTGAAATAAACCATTGATATAACTTGCAATCAAACCAAAGGGTTTTCCAGTGTCCGCTGCCTTATCACCATTCAATCAACAAACATTCGCGTTATCAGCACCAGTAGTCAGCATGAATAATACGATTACAACAGCTACGACTACAACATCTGGCAGCCATTCAATGGGGAATCAAAGTGAGTCCCATGGAAGAATCGTTTAAAATTTCGTGTGCTTTCAAGGCGAGAACATCTTGGACTTGGGATCAAATATAACGGTCATCTAAGGTCAACGTTGGACCCCAGCTGCCACCATCAACGTTGGACATTGGCATTGTTTTACGTCCACTTATGTATTATGGCTCATGCATGCATGGACCGAATGCCAAAATCGCAAGTTTTGTGAGGGCAGGACAATTTTTTCTTCAAAATAAGATAAGTAAACAAAAAAATTGTGTGTGTTCTATTCACCATTTCATGCTTAGCTGAGCCTCCCTTTAATATGTCCACACTACTATTTCATGTTTTATGTTCCATGTTTTTTATATTTTATGTGGGCGGTTGGGTTTGGCGACTTGCGAAGGAAACATCCCAGATTCACCCCCGGGCCTTCGTGAGTGTTCTGTAGGGACACCTTTGCAGACCTCCCTCGGTGGATGTTCCAGCAAATATTTGCTGTAGGATTATTTCAGTCCACTGCGTTTGGTTGTCTATGACAACACCATTTTTTTAGCGGTGACGTTGAGTTCTTATTATTGTTTTCGTAGAAATTTCTTATATTTCCATTATTTTCATGATGTATTTTGTTCGTGACCGTCAACGCCAATCTGACTATCACTTATTTGTATACACCATTTGTGTTTATATCTTGTGTTGTCACTTGTCTTGTCATTTTTTCTTCGCAGTTGTCATTGCATTCTTTGCAAAATTCTCTTTTTAGTTCTACTTTGTGGTTTTTTTTATTCCTGCGAACGTAGTCATTCGACCTTTAATATCTTGTCCTTGTCACTATTGCCTGCATTGTTTATTTCTGTTGTACTCTGATAATATTTTAATGCATAATTTGATTCTTTGATTAATAACCTTATTAATAATTAGCAAGTATTTTGTGCAGTTCTATGGGTAGGAACTTATTGCACTTATAAGAGAGTAATAAATTATAAATCACTTGAGAAAATCTTTCTAAGGAAGTAAGATAACAAATACACATTTGTCATAATGGCAACTTTGGATTATTTTATTAAGCAAGCTAAAGCCCTTAGTATGACTCCTGAAGAAGTAAAACAATTCGCAACTGTCGAATATGACAAGGCTCAGAAACTAGAAGCAAACAAATTTGATTTGGAGATTGAAAATAGAAAATTAGCTGCTCAAGAAAATGTGAGAAAACTTCAATTGGAAATTGAAAATAGAAAATTAGCCGCTGATGAAAATGAAAGAAAACTTCAAATGGAAAATAGAAAATTAGCCGCTGAAGAAAATGAAAGAAAACTTCAAATGGATATGGAAAATAGGAAATTAGCCGCTGAAGAAAATGAAAGAAGACTTAAATTGGAACTTGAAAATAGGAGATTGGCAGCTGAAGAAAATGAAAAAAAGATTTCAGCTTGAGGCTGCTGAAAATGAAAGAAGATATCAGCGTGAGGCTGCTGAAAATGAAAAAAAGACAACATGAACAAAAATTGATGGCATTAGAGCTTGAAAAAATTAGATTAACGAATGAAGGTAGTGCTCACAACGCTCAGTTTGTTCACACCTCTTCTAACAAAGAAAATGTTAAGCATGTAAACTTAAAATTGCCAGTATTCAATCAAAAGGCAGACGACATACTATTTTACCTGAACAGATTTCAAACAATATGCGAAGCCAATAAGGTTGACAAATCACAGTATTGCGCACATTTGTTGCCATTACTTGCAGGCGAAGCATTGACAGTATTTAATCTGTTGAAAGACACTGACACAATTGATTACAATATTGTCAGAACTGACAAAATTTCAACCGGATGAGGATGGTTATTGGTTAAAGTTTAAATCACCATTACCTCAAAGTGGAAAAGATGTTATTGACTTTATCTCACTCATACGTCTTACATTCGACAGATGGGTTGAACTATCCAAAATAAAACGTTCCTATGAGGCTATTGTACACCTATTACTGCGTGATAAGGTCTTGTCTTCAGTTAACCCGTTATTTCTTTCGTTCTTACATGAACGTAAACCAACAAATATGAATTAAATGGAGCAAAACTGTAGAAATTATTGTACCGCACATACAAACATGGTAGTTAGCAATTCTCTTGTCAAAGAGGAATTGCCTGTTGCATTTGCAATGCAACAAGGAAGTCATTTCCGTCATCGCTCTCTCAGTAATGATAGGAACTTTAAAAAGGGAGATAACAAGAATTACAATTCTTTTGAAGGGAAATCATTTCTACATGGATCTCCATATAATCAAAATTGGGATCAATCTCACAGATCACGGGATTTTAATAAGAATGATCCTGGAAATTATCAAGGTAATAATTACAACCATAATTGGCAATCCAGATCAAATTTTTCTAATAACCGACATATTTCTCCAAACAAATAATATTGTCAAAGGGACAATAGTCATAACAATAATTGGCGAGCTAACCAAAATGGTAATCCCAATAGACATAATAATTACACTGACAAACAACATTTTTCTTTCTTATATAAGAATAAGTGTTCTTGGGTCAGTTTCTTGAGCTGATTTCAAATTTGAAATCCGTTTATCTCTATCACGGGTTCTTAAGATATTTGTGAATAAATATATTTTTTGGGAAACCGTTATTTGCCCCATTTCATTTTTACTATATAACTTATTAAAAATTAATAAAATGCAAAATAATTCTACTTTTTATACTGCTAAACGATGCATGACATATGTTACGCTATTTTTCAAATAGTTACTGTATTTTGAAATAATTCTGAGCGAAATATGGCTTCTAGAAGTTGTAGAAATTCGGCTGATATGTTCTGTTAAGTGTGCGGATATTTTACCGATCGTGTTCACCAGAAAAACTTTACACCATTACTAAAGAAAGCATATGAACTTTATTTCGATTCGAAAGTTGATGATGCAAATAAATCTTGGAAGCCAAATGCAGTTTGTTCGACTTGTGCAAATACATTGGCAGGTTGGTTACGAAAATCGCCGAAGCATAACTCGATGCCTTTTCGAGTGCCAGTAATATGGCGTGAACCGACAAATCACGCTACTGATTGTTACTTCTGCTTGACAAATATCCATGGTTTCACTTTTAAAACTAGAAAGTCTGTGGTTTATCCAAATATTGAATCGGTTTCGAAACCAGTGCCTCATGATCCAATCACGTGTCCGATCCCAGTTCCACCAGAACAATATTCGTTGGACGTGAATGAACCATCAGAAATTGATAGTTACCTGCTTTAGAAACTAATTCTGACTCGGATTATATACCGGTGAATGATGGTGTTCACTTAATTAACCATTCAGAACTTTCAGACCTAATACGTGATCTCGCTCTTACCAAAGGACAAGCGGAATTACTCGGTTCGCGACTCACAGAATGGAATCTATTAGCGCCCAATACTCCGATATCTAAATTTCGTCATAGACACAGAGAACTTGTTCAATACTTTGAGATGGATGACAACATTTGCTATTGCAAAGATGTAAACGGTCTAATGGTGCACCTCGATCATGAGCACATAGTCAACGAATGGCGACTTTTCATCGACTCTTCCAAGACTAGTCTAAAAGCCGTGTTATTGCATAACGGAAATTTATTTTCATCAATTCCAGTCGCCTACTCTGTTCATATGAAAGAAACTTATGACAATATGGCTATACTTTTGGCAAAAATAAAGTGCAATGACTACCAATAACGGATTTGAGGAAACATAAAGGTCATTGCAATTCTCACGGGCATGCAGACTGGGTATACTAAATTTTGTTGCTTCCTATGTGAATGGGACAGCCGCAACAGACAGGAACATTATGCAAGAAAGGTGTGGCCTATCAGGGATCGTATGCAGCTCGGGCATAAAAATGTAATACACGAGTCATTAGTTAACAAAGACAGCATCATTTTACCACCGTTACATATAAAGTTGGGACTTATGAAGAATTTCGTAAAAGCATTAGATAAAACGAGCAAAGCTTTCACTTATCTTCGAGAAAAGTTTCCGCAAGTTAGCGATGCAAAGATAAAGGAAGGTATCTTTGTAGGACCTCAGATTAGGAAAGTTATTGCAGACAAACAATTCGAGAACTTGTTACATGGTAGTAAACTTTGCGCAAGGATGACATTCAAATCGATCGTCGATAACTTTCTGGGAAATCACAAATCTGCCGACTATGTGCATAGTGTTAAGCAGTGCATAGATGCATACAGAATTATGAGCTGTAACATGTCCCTCAAAATCCATTTGCGCGATTCGCATCTTGACTTTTTCCCTGACAAACTTGGCGAAGTCAGCGATGAACATGGAGAACGATTCCATCAAGATATCGCCGTAATGGAGTCACGTTATCAAGGACGGTAGAGTGTGACCATGCTTGCCGATTATTGTTGGATGCTTAATCGCGATGTACCACATGCCATTCACTGACGAAAGTCGACTGCAAAGAAAATCAAACCTACATAACTGTTATACTTCTTGTACGAATGATGTTGTAATACTGTACGTTGTTAAAAAACTTTAATTGCGTATTTCTAGATATCCCGACCTGATAGAGAAAAACGGTTTGCAGATTTAAAAACAGCGCATTAAAATTGACCAGAAAAACATAGAAATGTTAGAGAAAGAAAAAACAAAAATTTGTTAGCCAGTGTTATAGCAGTTTTTGAGACAATAGTCAAAATCGATCTCGAGGTAGAGATAGATCTTCCAACGGTAGATCGCATCATCAGACAAATTCTTATCTGCATGATACACAGGTTAATTTAGATCAGGATACAAATGTTAATCCTCATAAGGCATCGTCTTGTTCTCTTATTTTTGAGCAGGCAAAACTTTGCCATGAATGCGCAACTTTATTCTAGCCCGAGGCGATCACTACGCTGAGTTGCGGATATGTGTTGCCAAGCCTTCTTGCGATGTCTACGGCCATGTCAGCTTCGACACATGATGGAACAGGGTCTCTTAAATTACATAACGGATTTGTTAACGAAATTTCTGTCTCTTTTCTTTTCGATACAGGTTGTAGCACCATCGGTGTCAGACATTCGTTAGTCCACCCGTCACGTGCAACGGGGAAAACTGTGTAGTGCGTCACATTTGGAGGCACTGTTGAGACTTTCCCTACGGCGATTATTGATATAGATACACCATTTTTACAGAGAAAAAAACATGCCTGTCTTCTTCCTGCACCAATTAGTGATTTGATAATTAGTCGCATACATGGAATTAAAGAGTGTACCCCACAGAAAATTGCTACTTTGGAAAAGCAACACTTACATGCTGCTTATGCAGTTGCCACTATGCCTAAATCTCATTACCAGTTACATTCAGCAAACGGATACGTTTAGCTAATGTGGTGGGAACTTGTATTACTAATGATACCATTATACATTATACTAATTTTGGTGCTCCTTTGGGCCCCTTACGACATACTTCGCTTTAGCAACACTCTAAATGCAATGATTCTTTATATACTATCCAAGAGGAAGATTCCTCTGTTGTGTGTGATACGCACACTACCTTTGACACGTCAACTGAATCTACATTTAGTCACTTGGATTCCAATTCCTATCCTTCACAGACTGGTGAGTTCGTTACCCCATGTACTGATTTATTTCGTCGTACGTTGGTATTTCTTGTAGGACTATTTAACTTTCTTTCGTGGCTGGTTAGCTCAGTATCTAGCTGGTCATGTGCTTTTTATCGCACTCACTACTCTTCTTTTAAATTTCAATACCCATCCAAATTTACAAATGCCTGGTTTGGTATCTGTATTATATTTCTAATGTTTCTTTTGTCATTGCACAGTACACATGCTGTGACATTAACTCATCCAGTACAATCCATACTATTACCGACTGAATTTTCTTCATTTCACGATCTAATACCTAAACCATCTAAAGCATAAGTTGGTTTTCATGATCATTTTCGTGGATTGAACACATTATTGTCCACTTTACGTTCGTATAACCTAACGGTTAAACCATCTAAAGCATATGTTGGTTTTCATGACATATCATTTTTTGGTCACCGTGTTGGTTACGGTCTGTTACATACTGAGGACAGTAATGTTTCTAAAATCCTGAATATCACAACACCTAAGACTAAGAAACAAGTAAGGAGTCTTTAAAGTCTAATACATATCTATGGGAGATTCATTCCTCATTTATCTACCATCACTGCACCTTTCTCTACTTTGATAAAGAAGGGTGCAGCTAACATGATTCGGTGCACGCAAGAACATCAAATCACGTTGGATATCATTAAAACATACTTTTCTAATGCACCTGTCATACGGTTGCCTAATGCGGACCTACCTTTCATTCTCCACAGCGATGCGTCAAATTTTGGCATAGGAAGCGCATTACTTCAAGAATACTCAGGTACACTGCATCTTGTCATGTACGCGTCCAGAAAACTAACGCCTACAGAAAAGAATTATTCTGTCTTGGACAAAAGCTGTTAGCTCTAGTCTGGTCTATAACCAAGCTTCAACGTTGTTTATTAGGAGCACACTTTATTGTAGAAACTGACCAGCGTGCTCTTACTGCTCTCAACAACAGAGACGTGAAGTCATTGGGATCAACCAGATACGCAATCGCTCTGCAAACTTACAGTTTTACGATCAGAACAATACCAGGGTCGCAAAATGTTCTAGCAGACATATTTTCGCGGTGTCCTTATGAGTCAAGCGAGCTTCTACGCCCTATGAAGAGTGACGCCTCTGCATGATCAGTTCCTTAATTCTGACTTTATACTCAAAGAACCTTACTTTGTTCAGCGAGATTATTATTATTATTGACTTTACACTAGTTTTGTGTCTACATTGACATTTCAGTAATGTAGCATATACAGTTTGCCAGTGAAATATCTTGAACTTCTAAATAACTGACTATTGCATGAATTTAACATTTAAAAGTGATAACATTGTAATTCAAACATAACATTGTGAAAATATTGACAGTCTTCTAATATAACATTGCGACTTCGTGACTTTTGTCAACAGTGAATTCAGTGTGGATTGAGAACGTTTTTTAAGACCCTGAAATGTTTGCTTTAACTAGTGACAATTAAATTTAACTTAGTTATGTTTAATATTTAATATATTTAATAGCAATTATATTATGGCGACTCCATAGCGCTAGTGATTTTCACTCATAACATATTCAATATATTAGCATTCGTACTTAATTAGTATTGCAAAGTGTGTTGATTATTTCGCGTAGTTTATTTGCATTCTTTATCATTTATACTTCATGGTTATATGCATTCATATTCCATTTTTTTAAATTTATTTATTGACATTTTTTCGTTGTTTTCACATTTTGTTGGTTTTTCATCACCATTATTATTTTTTTATTATGGTTGCCACATTTACCTCATGTTGGTTGATAGTGGTTGTACATTTACTTACATTGCATTTTGTTTATTTGAGTTGGGTTCACTTTCATATTTATTCTGTCACTAGTAATATTTTGTTTAGTATATTTAGATTGATATTATGTGTAGATGATAATTTGACTTACCTCTCTGCGGTTATTCTAGTGAAAAAATAAATCATTTTTTTTCCGGAGGTTGAGGTAAACTGTTACGTCCTTTTTGGTGGGACTTAACAGTATTAAAGTAGACATAAGTCTAACTTCTGTTAAGATGGTGCGCATCAGCTTAAGTAATAAGAATGTATTTATAATTAATAATGTTTTAATTCGTTGCGCACGAAAGAGCACATATTTGGTGCGCATTGAGTTGTTGCTAAACACTGCATGACGCAGTGACCACAGAGACAAGATGCCGGAGATTCCAGTCAGACGTTGTTCTGGTTTCGGGAGTCCCATATAATGGGTAAACGACTATAATTGTTTTTTACTGCCTTCCATGTGGAAGTTTTGGCAGTGAGGATTATTTGAAAGTAGGTCTCTCTTAAACAATATATATGTATGTTTCGCCAGTTCCATCTAGCCAGGGCTTCGACGTGGATTGTTAACCCATCGCTAATGAGAGCTAGACTGGCTCTAGACTGAATTGAAGTTAATTCTATAATATATGATCCGGCAGTCTTTTTTTGGATTACATTTGAGTAAAGGAGACGAATGATGAATATAAGGGAATATAAAGAATCTACTAGCTGTTTAACAGACTACGGCAAGTCTTAGAGGTCAGTCAATTCTCCTAAGGATTCCAATGATGTGTTTTCAATAATGTACTTTGATTTTTCCCATGCCTTCATCAGGATAATCGTTGAATGTATGTGTACCTTTGATGAGACTATTCAAGTTGGACATTACTATTTAAATTGACGTGCTACCTGTTTCATTCTATATATGCAACTGCCAATGTCAGAGTGTATTTGCTCTGTCGTCTTGTGATGTACGTCTACGTTATGGTGAAATAAACCATTGATATAACTTGCAATCAAACCAAAGGGTTTTCCAGTGTCCGTTGCCTTATCACCACTCAATCAACAAACATTTCCGTTATCAGCACCAGTAGTCAGCATGAATAATACGATTATAACAGCTACGACTACAACAGTTGGTAATAGTTTGGCCCGAGTGACAGACTGTGTGTGTCGTCAGGAGAGAACGGTAGGTCAATGTTGGTTGGTAATAGATTGGCCCGAGTGACAGACTGTGTGTTTCGTCAGGAAGGAACGGTTTGTCAATTTTTGTTGGTAATAGTTTTGCACGAGTGACTGACTATGTGTGTCGTCAGGAGAGAACGGTTTGTCCATAGTAGATTGGGTCTAGACATCGTGTTTTGTAGCCTACCTACAGCAGTGTCATCACTCGTACTGCTCTATCTACCTGGGAACATTACCTTCCGGGGTTTTTGACAAGTTCTGTCGTTTTCAAGCCATATCGATGTGCCGTTCCAGTGGGAGCTTACTCATGCCCTTTTGTGGCCCTAGTACAGTAGACGGAATGCAGGTTACCGGAGCTCGCTGATCTCAGGGGTCCTGTAATACTCTATGCTGAAGACTGCTAGGTTCCTGAAGTGTCGTAATGAAGTGAACTTTGTTTGGATATTCATATCATCGTGCCAAAGGACATATGTGTTATTTTCTGGCACATAGATTTGTGAGGAAGTCTGGTTATCTGAACATTAGTGTGGATATACAGTCGTTATTCTTACTGTGGACAGTTCAGAGATAACACTGAGAAGAACAGTTTTGTACATTTCAAGTGCAGAGACTTGTTCGTGCTGTTTTCATCGATCATCTTCTGTGTTTGAGGAGCTACGTTGACAAGCATCGCTAGATCGTCAGTTAAATTATTGTTTGTATATATGTGTAAGATCTGTTGCATTTATGTTTCTTGATTTTCCGCTAAATTATGTTTTTCTTCCTTCAAAATTTTGTTTTCTATCTATCCACCTGATCAATCTATCGTACAGTCTAGTCTTATAGAGTAGTGGGACAGTTCTGTCGGGGTCATGTTAGGTTAGCAACAAGCTTTGTTCTGTTTCTACGTTGGTGTCTTGAGGTTTGCTTATTGGTTGTTGTTGTTTTCTTTCCTTTTGTTTTGTTCTTTTTCCTCGCTTTCTTTGTAGAAACTTAGTCTGTATCTTTATATGGTGTTAGTTAGTTAGGTGGGATCTTTCAACCTAATTTCCTTTTACTTGGGGTCTTGATTATTATATGCATAGTGAATATTGGATATGTTATAGTGATATTTTTGCTTATATGTTATTTCGTTTATTTTGATTGGTGTGATTTAGTTGGTGGCTAGTGAAGGAGATAGCTCTCATCACCTCATCGTTAAGTGTAGTTGTTGTTTAGTCTGCTGTGTTTTATGTTATATTTGTGAATTCAAGGGTGGACGTGGGGGCGAGTTTAATGCTTTCTTTTCTTACTTGTGGGAAAAGATTGGATTAGACTGATTCCTTTCTAGGATGTTGCTGTGTATGTTTAGTGGTGGAGTAAGGCAGAAGTGTTTTCTTTGACTGCCCTACTTAACATTCCAAGCTCAAATTGTGTTAGGTGTACAGGTGTGGTGTGTATTTACATTGTCTTGTACATTCAGTAATTCTATTGTTGTGTTTAAGTGGTGTGACCTCTCGTTTCTTCTTGCTATCTTGTAAATACGTTAACAGGTATCCCTTGTTTTCGTGCGTTGTCAGTCACGTATTGTATACATCAATCTATCTTTGCTCAAACGTTGTCTGCCATCTTATTCACCGTGACTGTTAGTTATCGTTGCGTTTAGTGCGTGTCTTTTCAACTGTGGAGTGTTCATTTTGCCAGTGTAAACATTTTTATTAGATATAATATAAAGAATTGAAATACTGTCAGAGTACAGGACCAGGGTGAAGTGGATGATATTTATACATTGAGAGGTGTAGTGGATTAGATTTATACATTGAGAAGTGAAGTGGATTATATTGATACATTGAGAAGTGAAGTGGATTGTATTTATACATTGAGAAGTGTAGTGGATTAGATTTATACATTGATAAGTGAAGTGGATTAGATTTATACATTGAGAGGTGAAGTGGATTGTATTTATACATTGAAAAGTGGAGTGGATTAGATTTATACATTGAGAAGTGAAGTGGATTGCATTTATACATTGAAAAGTGAAGTGGATTATATCTACATGTATAGGTTTGCACTTTGATAAGGGATATTGCCATTTATATATCAGAACTGCATACTTTGTAAGCAGCGAGGTATATGTTGATAGAAGTGAGGTGGTGTATAGTTCATGTTATTGAGTAGTTGCACAGTGTGAATCTATAGCAAAAGAAGCAGAGTTATAGATTGTATTGAGTTTTGTCAGTGTACATCATGGACTTAGAGGTTTTCATTCGGATAGACAAAGAATGTGGGTACACTGGGAAAGAACTAATGGAGTATAAGACAGAACACCACTCAAAAGAGAATCAGGATGCTTTAAGAGATTTATTTGCCGAGGAACGAGAACTCAAGAAGGCAGAGTTAGAATTACAGGAAAAGAAGGTATAATAAGATAGAGAATTTCAGGAAAAGAATATGGAGCGAGAATTACAGGAAAAGAAGATAAAAGAAGATAGAGAATTTCAGGAAAAGAAGATGGAACAAGAATTTTAGGAAAAAAGATAAAAGAGGATAGAGAGTTGGACTTAGAGAAGGTGAGCATGAGGATTGATAATGAAATACATTTAAAGACATTAGAAGTGGGTCCGAGTAGTCAGAACTCGAGTACTGGGGGGTCTCATCGTCAATTTAGGCTGCGTCTGCTAAATGTTAACGAAAAAATCGACAGTTTAGATTTTTTCCTTGAAAGGTTCGAGGCGGCCGATTGCGTGGCCTGGAAGGCTGACAGAGATCAGTGGCCATCTCTGTTATCCACATTGCTAGTGGGGT
The DNA here is from genome assembly GCA_024509875.1 of Oreohelix idahoensis. NCBI lineage: Eukaryota > Metazoa > Mollusca > Gastropoda > Stylommatophora > Oreohelicidae > Oreohelix > Oreohelix idahoensis. The sequence continues at coordinate 92,853 of JAMPIV010011844.1, read as the reverse complement.
CCACAATGGAGACTTGTTATAGACTCCCGCTGGAAGAGCGGTCTGATTACGACAAGGTGAAGGAACGGTTGCACCGGAAGTTCAGTCTGATGGCGGACGGGTACCGGACGAGCTTTAGAAACACGATGCCAAACGCAGACCAAGGCTTCGAGAACTTTATCTCGAAGATAAATCTTCTGCTCAATAGATGGATTGAGTTGGAGGGAATAAGTGAGGATTTTAATGCTTTGGTTGTGTAGCCGGGGCAGGGAATTGGGGGTTGCTGTTTATGTCGAGAGTGTTAGGTTTAGATACTAGCTGGTCTGCTAGAGTTGGGAATTGCTCTCTCACAGTCTTACAGGAATTAACCAGGGGGACTATCGGGGTACTATCCTTACTAAGGTGTTAGTAGTAGTTAGTGAGCAGTTAGTAAGAATTTATAAGTTTTCTCAACAGACATTACCTCCTTCCATTCATGGTTAAGGTCTAGCAATCATTTTACGACCTCTCTTTAGTGTCAACGTTTTGTTTAATGATCATAATATGTGTACATGATGGCGTGAAGTTACAAACATGTATTTTTCATTCATAATACAAATGCAAGTTGCTCTCAATTATCAAGCATGGGGAATCGACATTGTATGAATCAGGCTTATTCAACTCCTGTCCACTTTTTCTTTCCAAATACCAGTTTGCGTTGATCCAAATACATATAAGCAGTTCTACTTCGGACAGATTAATTCATTGTTCTCAATGGGTTACGTTATATGCTCATGTTCTGCAATTTATCGTTGGTGCTTTTACAGGGCAAATTCACATCTCTGCATTTTACTCAAGGTGCAACCTGCAGCCATGAATTCCTTTCTACATGATCAAGGGCTATCTTTCTTTGATGTGGAAATATAATAGGAAATTGTATCACTCTACTTACAGTTCTCCTTGTATGGAATATCTCACATATAATATACTAGGATAATGCCACTGTTAAATGAACACATCATTCAATTTAATCGAAAAATCCTCGAAAATTTAGCAGCCTAACGACAATACGTCCGGACACTATCAAGTCCGATCTGCAACTGTTCGCTGGGTAAAAGGCCGGCTTCGGTTTAGCTCAAATCTAGGTCAGCGTTGCTTCCTTTCTATTCATCTCACGATTGGATAAAAAAGTAATCTCCGCTATTCTTATTTTTATGGTCCGTTCCTATTATAATTAATGATTAAATTTTAACTAACTTCTATCAACCAAGCTATGGTCTGTATTTGTTATAAATGAAAGTTCCTAAAATGACGCATTCCCTGTCACAGTTGATTCAATGTTACTAGACAAAGTTTTGTCGTCGTGTTCAACTGAGTTGGTAGCTTTTTTCCAAGAGCGCCAGCCAAAAGACATTGATTACATGGCCCAACTGGGGCATCATTAAGACCTGGCCAACCGGGCAAACCTATTCAGAATTCGGGTTCGTCAGACGCATTAGTTGCAGGCGTCGGCAAAGTCCAGCGACAACCGTAGAAAAATCAGTCAGACGGTGCAGATAGCTGCGAAGAACAGAAGCGCAATAGGTCACCTCGGTTCTATAAGCCATTCATGGGCAATGCAATTACGATAATTTTAAGACACGTCAGAGTTTCCAGCCAAGGTGGAACAACCATCACCCTGTTAGCGATAGTGTTGCAGAAGAGCGCCAAATGCGTAAGCAAGTGCGCTTTGAGGAGTCTCGAAAACAAGATAGGCACTGTAAGGAGAAACAGGTCAAGCAGAGGAGTGGTTCCTCAGAGAGTCAATCTGTCGACTCCGATGCGGGGTCTTCATCAGTTAACAACCCCAGCAATGGTCCACGCGAGGAATGAAAAAGGGAACTCAGATGTTCTAGGTGTAATGGTAAGGGTCATAATGTAGACAGGTGTTCCACCCCAATCGAGTACGCGAATTCTGCGGTTGTGTTGGACACAGTCAACAGCGAGGACTGCGTGAAGTGTCGTCCTCTATTTAATTCGGGCGAGAATATAGTATTGCACTGCGAACATGTGGTACCATGTCTGTCGGCGGTCCATGAGAGTAGCAAGATGGCTCTTCGCAAAGGTGTGGTGGAGAAGAAACCAGTCTCGGTGTTGAGGGACACCGATGGAACCACAGTCGGGGTGCGTCGGTCATGTATCGACGAGTCCTGTCTCACAGGGAAAACTGTAAAGTGTATCACGTTTAGGGGCAAAGTTGAGTCTTACCCCCAGGCGTAAAATGTGGACACACCGTTCCTGACAGGGAGAGTGAACGCGTTTGTCCTCGAGAACCCAGTCGCCGATTTGATAGTCGGCAATGTACGGAGAGTGCATAACGCCACGGGATTGGTTGGAACAGAGTCAGCAACACCAAAGTTCCGAGGCGGACGACCAGGTGTACCGTCGGTTAGCCCGAGGCGTGTACGAGGGAGTGAACGCGTTTGTCCTCGAGAACCCAGTCGCCGATTTGATAGTCAATGTACGGAGAGTGCATAACGCCACGGGATTGGTTGGAACAGAGGCTCAGCAACACCAAAGTTCCGAGGCGGACGACCAGGTGGTCGAGGTATTTCAACCTGAGAAGAAGGTAAATCTGAGACGGGGTCCGCGGCAGGCGCCCATTAAAACTCACAGTCCGATACCGAGGAACAGGTATAGGAACTGTGAAGGCAGATCTGAGGGCCTGATAGCGAGTAACCGCGCGGTATGGGTTCGCAATGTTCCCCTAAGTGCTAGTTGGCGCACACTCAGACGAGTGTTTAATGAAGTCGCGCCAGTGAAGTTCGTGGAGGTATTGTCATTGCGAGACAATACCAAAGTTGCACGAATGACTTTCGTGAATAAGTGGGATGCGCGTGACGCAGTCAGGGGGAAGCCCATGTCGTTGTTTGAGAACCACCTGCTGATAGTTCAGCAATAGCAGGGGATAGGTTGCGGGTTTGCGTGCAGTTAAGGTGTTTCGGTTAACGTGAACCAAACCGCAGAGTCTGACTCACACAACCAGTACTATTCTGATACATATAGGTTGTTCTGTACAACTTTATAATGTAGTGAGGAGAACTGAGGAGGTGTTTACATGTGATAGTTGCTAGCAAGTAATTGCAACCAAGTGTGAGATGTGTGTAAACTTTAAAATTTCATGTCTGTGCTATACTATGGTGTACTTTGGAATTTATGTATCATGGCGCCATAAAGGTAATTAACTATAGAATCGAATTTACTATATGCTTGAATTTTGTGAAAAGGACTGGTTGTACTAGTTAGTGATTATTGTGTTATGTATACCTATGTAATAGTTACTATGAATGTGCCATGCACTGTGTTTTTGGTGACCAGGGGAAGCCACTCGTTGTCATTGTTCACGACTGCCAGAACCTTGGATAACCTACGTCATACTCATGTTGTGTTTTGTGGATGGTGGGAGAATGCAGGAACGACAATGGTAGTGGAAAACTATGGCATTCTCTAGTGAGATGAGGAGATGCTGTTATGGCATATGTTCGTTCTAACTCCTACGGGGGTCGGGCGAAACTTCCTCCAATGGAAGAAAACTTCATTTTCTGTCTTAAGGAAAGGGGAGGGGTGGGGGGGGGGCAGGGGAGTGGATGTCATGATCCTATTTTGCAGTGCATCTTTGGTACGAAAAGTCAGCCGGGCAACACTGTGATAACTAAACCGGCGAGTCATGTGATTAGATGGAAGTCGGAAAAATTAGGCGCGAAGGTGGTCAGTGAGAATCTAGCCTCTTGTTCACGAAGGATGGATATATTTTTTCCCTTTTTGCCAGCCTTATCTGTGAAGTCCATGTCACGGACTATTTGTTAGAAATGCTTGCCATGTTTCAGTTCTATTGGATTATTAAGTTGCGATTCTAGGACAGTGTAGAGTCTGGATTGGATTCGTAACAGGCCGTTATAAGTTGCCGAAGATTTGAGTATTTCTTTGTCATTGATTTTGGCCGCTCATGGTGAGTGGTAGTCATTGCAGTTTATCATTGTAGTCATACCGTTGGGTGTGTTACTGACAGTCTAAGTATTTAAGGTATTTCATCGTTATATTGTATTGCGTACGTTTGTTGGCCGTGTGAGGCCTTTATGTGTCTGCATAAGCATTATGTTCGATGAAAGAAGGGAAGTCACCGGGTGTGGAAATAACCCAGCAGAATTAAAGAACCATTAGCCTTATTAGTCATCCAAGTAAAGTGATGTTAAGGATACTTTTGAATAGAATAAAACATAAATCACAAGAAATCTTGTCCGAGGAACAGGCTGGCTTCAGACCAAAAACAAGTACCTCAGAACAAATCTTCAATATTAGATTACTGATCGAAATACATCTCCAGCATCAACACGATTTATACCATAACTTCATCGATTTCACAAAAGCCTTCGATCGAGTCTGGCATGAAGGATTATGGCAAATAATGAGAAAATTAAATTTTGATACCAACATCATAGATATCATTGAAGCATTATGCAAAGACGCAAGCAGTGCAGTTTTTTCAAGCAATGACATTGGAGAATTATTCAATACCTCTTAAAGGCCGGAACGACGCTGGTAGCGTACATCCACAAAACCCCTAGAAGCCGAAACGACGTTGGGAACGTCACTTTTGTGTTCTGTGAAATTTGTTCCGTATTTTCATTATGACTCATAACTGAATACTATATGTAGAATATGACTAAAAATCCTTCATATTCTAATTCTACATTCATTTATCTTTACTGTGATGTATAATATGTGTGTCTTTGTTGTGTAATAACTCAGAAACTTTAGAATTTATAAAGGTACTGCTTTAAGGTACAAAAATAATTCTGACAAAACTGATGAAAAAATTCCGGCCTGCAAGAGATACAATTGTATGAGTTCGCCAGGGATGTATCCTGTCTCCAGTGCTCTTTAATATATATCTAGAACGTATTTTGCAGGAGGCTCTCTACGATTATAAAACAACCATACCGACTGGAGGCCGACCTCTTTGCAATCTACGTTTTGCTGATGATATCGATCTCATAGCTGGAACAGAATCAGAACTTCAAGACCTTACCTCTAGACTAGAGAAAGTAACAAGAACATATGAGAAGGAAATTAATATAGAAAAAAGCAAGATATTGGTGAATAGCCATAAGAAACATGTTCCGACCAACAATAAGGTTAAATGGACAAATGTTAGAAGTGAAAACCTTTAATTATATGGAATCCACTATATGTAGTGATGGAAGATCAAGTAAAGAAATCAAGACAAGACTTGAGATGGCCTCAGCTGCCATGACAAGGCTGAATGTTTTCTGGAAAAGTTACATAAGTTTTCCTGTGAAGATCAAAATACACAAATCACTTGTAGTATCTATTCTCTTATATGGGTGTGAGGGCTGGACACTCACTGCAGATACGAAGCAAAGGATTCAGGCTTTCGAGCATAAATGTTAAAGAAAAATTTTGCGCATTTGCTATAAAGAGCACAAAACAAAGGTTTATATTACAGAGAAAATAAACACTTATGCAGAACACCAAGAACCACCTTTGTCAGTGGTGAAACGTCAAAAACTTGCCTGGTTTGGGCATATAACTCGTCATGACTCCCTATCGAAAACGATCCTCCAGGGAACAGTCGAAGGTAAACGGAGAAGAAGAAGGCAAAGAAAATCCTGGGCTGATAACATCAAAGAATGGGCAGGGCACGGTTTTTCCACACTTGTACGCATTGCTGAGGATAGAGAGTAGTGGAGGACCCTGTCTGCTGATGCTTCCACCATGGCACCCCTACGACCCATGACGGGTTACGGGTTGAGATGATGATGATACGCATTAAAGGGAAGTACCTGTGTTACCATCCCAGTGTTTCCTATTTACTTGTAGAACTGGGTACGGTACCAAATAGGTGTTTTATGTGGCCGGGGTGTTGGTTTCCTATTAGTACCGGCTCGGCACTAGATAGTGTTCTATGTTTTTCGAGTGAGTTTGTTTAACTGGCCATTTGCCAGAGGTGTGTCTTAGCTCACTTAGGTATAGTGGACCAGGTTCGTATTTTATTTAAGTCCTCTCAAATGTTGATGTTGTTTGGTATGTTAAGAGTCTTGTAACTAAGACAGAAATGGAACATGTTCTTTACAACGTTCAACTGTGTTGAAAACATCAACAGCTGGTATTTGTCAAAGATTCGTTTATTGCTTTTAACAATGCAACAAGTCAAATTTAAATGTATATACAAATACAATTCATCAGTTTGTGCAGACATGCATGCCGGCGGTATTTATATTCATAATCAGGCAATGAGTAATTGCTGGTTCAAAGTTCATTGTTCCACCTTTAATTTTATCTCCTATATATTTTTCTTCTGTGATCCTGTACCAGGGGTTAGCACTTCTTATGCTACTGGGTTTCTTTTTGCTTTATCTATCTCTCCATATTTTCCTTGGTCCGTAGGGAGATGTATCACGTTTTCACTTTTCTTCAATCTAAGTGCATGTCGTCGTTCACAGACATGGTCTTACCAAATACCTTGGCAAATCAAAAGCATGAAAATTGGCTCATACTTACAAAATATTTGAATTTACAATAATCATATAACCACATGATGATCCAGAATACAATACTGAATAACTTTTACACCTTTTGTTGAGTTCTCGAACAAAGAAATATTGAACCGAAAAGGGACACATCTTTCTACATCGCGGTTCAGATCATGACTGCTAAATTATGGCGTCCGTTCTCGCTGGGGAAAAGCCTCTGAGCTCCCTAATTGGGTAAAAAAAATCACGTGACTACTTTTTGACACGTGAACGCGACTATTAGCCTAATTAAAATTTATGCCACAGAATTACTTTATAATCTGTTTCTAGGAAAGTAGAAATTTATATGCTAATCTGGGTTTTATTTTTCTTTGGTTAGAAAATAGCCTGTTTTCAAAGAAACAACGGTGTACCCGGCTACACGGCTACATATAGATCCCGGGGCCCTGCAAATGTATCCCATAGGGAGACATTTGAGTACTATCAAATCTTAAAAAAATATCCCAAAAATTTCCTAAGTTCAAAAAATTTTTCAGAAAAATTTAAAATTCAAAAATTGTCTAAGTCCAAAAATATTTCAGAAAAATTTAAACTAATTCCTAAACGTGGGTTCCCATATGTATATATGGAACTGTCTTCCTTAAATAGGCCCTATTAATGGACATCATCTCAAAAAATGCAAACTATCTTTCATATCAATACATATTTCAACCAAATTTACCAATTGGCAACAGTGGCCAACAAAATTTTCAAAACATCCATAAGGTTATCACTCAAAAATGTGACGAGTGGCAACAATGGGAAAAATGAACAACACAAATTCCGTTTATCATAATACAATTTCATTTTGTTCAAAAATATAGTTGACTACATTCTCTTAGATATGGTTGGGGGGGGGGGGCGGGGGGTGTTATCTCTTCTCTGTTCCTGTTATTGGCTCCATATTATAAGTCTCCAAGTACTTCCAAAATAATTTATTTTTTTTGGCTTCATTGCGTAAACTTATTTATTTTAGTTTCCAAGTACTCTGCAATATTCAAAGAAATGTCCAAAATCTCCAAATCCTTATGGTAATGGTAGTCCACTTTCATAAAATAGCCAATGTTCTCATGGGTACTCATCATTACATGTGGAAAACATCTCTAGACATAATGTGCATATATTTTCAAACGATAATATAACAAGCATCATTTTTATATGCAATCATATTTTACACAATGCAAATACTCAAAACCTCATGGCCAATCCTTATTAATTTGTATCTGAGTTTTCTTTGTGTAGTAAATATTCTCCAAGTGATTCTAGTATGGGTATGTTTCAAGTGTCCATCACTGTAGAAAATGTTCTATATGTTATTATTTTATTTTTTCAAAATGCACTGTTTTTCTCCAAAATATGTGAGTTATACGTTTGGTGGTGATCCTGTCCATTAGTCAGTTATTTCTAATCATTCCTTCTTTTCTGTCAACACAGTATTTTCCTGTGAACTCTTTCCTAGAAATATTTTTTTTTTCAAAGATCTTCTTTGACTTACAATTCATCAATTTTCAAACATCAAATTATTCAGCAACCAACAGACGAATTATGTTACTATCATATTATGAAATACAAGGGGAAAGGAAATTATATTTTCAAATCTTCATGAATTTTCTACATTGGGTCCCGTATGACTTTATTTTCTCTGTTAAGACAACTGCTTATACTCTTGGCAATATGTATCCATGTTGTCACTCTCAAAGCATCCTTGTATACAGTTTACAATTGTCTCTTTTTTTTTCTTCATAACTCCAATTTATCATTTATGGTGCTCCAATATCATTGAATCCCTTCTAGTCTTCCTGTTATCTTGAGAATTCATCCTTAGTAACTCCCTACGTACCTTATCTAGCAAGACATTTATCAAAAACACATCAAACAATTATTTATGGAACAATCAACTGAGATGTCAGAACATTTTGACAATATAAGATGAAAACATTTTGTACATTATGTGCAGGATTGTCAACACCTGCTTTGCCTTCGCAGGTCAAAGGTTTGTCAGAGCCGTGCGGTGTTTATAACATCTGGTGAATACAGCCAGATGGGCAGTCTAAGGTCCTCACCTTCAAACTTTTCCTGTTATTTATTATGTATTGTGGGATATGTATATCATGTTATTCCTAAATCAGCGACATGTATTTCCAATCCAGGAATTCTTTATTTTTTTAATATATATATCCACCGTGTATATCTGTGACACGTCCGTCCTTGGGATAACATTAATCAGCCTCTGTATCATAAAGGCGATCAGACCTGTCTGTCAAAATTCATCAGTCATATATGACCCTCCGGTATATCTTGTTATTTAGTAAGTCTATTGAAAGATCATAGTATCACCAGTATTGTGAAATTGGTTAATCAGTATCTAGTAATAAGCAATTGTTATACATCTTTACAACAATATTCATATAACAAACATTGGGCAAAAATCCTCGTATATGGCTGTATTGTTTGTCCATTATTTTCTGGGTGCATCAGCATTCAACCTTTTTTTTTCATTTAATCTCCACTGTGTCCTTAACACCTTTGGTTCCATAGGATTATCATAATTCATTTGTGTCTCTTGTCCAATGATAATCCATAAATTTATGGTTCTCATTTGCAGCAATCATTTTCCTCCGATTTGTTCTATGTTCATAGAATCCAGAAAATTTCAATTATTTTCTCTGTTATTTCGTAACAACCTAATATTATTCATTATCCCATCCCAATGTGGGCATTAGTGCATAAAACGCACAACAAAACATTAGTTGTGTCAACATAAAGTTTCACCATAATAGAAAATGGCATCTTCATCATCACTAAACAGTTGCTTCTTCCTCTCATGTGCCTTCAGTGGTTATCATCCGGTAATGGGGTTTGTTCAATCTTGGGTCAGCATACATAAATGTATTTCATAAAGGGTATTTCATTTGCTAAGTCAGCATGTGCAAATGCTATTTTTAACATGGGGCAAAGGCAGCATCAACAAATAGTTGCAATTTATTCAATCTGGGGTCAACATATACAAATACTTATACAGTATCAACGGAATACTGCTGGGGTATCATCTGCATAGTTGTCATGTGCAGATATCATGCTGATAGGGGTATGACTGGCATAGGCAGTATGAGCAAAAACTAGTTGCACACTCTGATGTGGTGATTTGTTTTTTTTTCTCTTTTCTTTTATGTCAGCTGCTAATATCAGGGCAGTCAATGTTATACAGTATTGGCTTATCATCATATTATTTATCATATGTGAAAGAATTGTGTAATAAACTGTCAATCAGTATCATTAAGATGTGTTAGGGTAGCATATAAACATATAACACATCCTGTAAAAACATTAAAAATGTGTTCTCTTTTTATTTTTTTATTTTATGTCTTTTCTCTTTTCATTATTCAATTTCATTTCTTTTTCTTTTCTGTTTGATTTCTTTTCTTTGCATTTTCTGTTTTGTTCATCTTTTCTGGTTTGCAAATTTTTCTTTCTTTGCAATTCTTTTTTTTTGTTTTTTGTTTGTTTTTGTTTTGCAATATATCAAGATTTCAATTCTTTTCTGTCAATGTATCACAATTACAGGAGAATGATAATAATCAGTTCACTAAACACTAGAGATACTACCAATTCTAAGCAATAGGGCTGCAAGCAATATTTAAGGTCAGAAAAGAATTTACATATTAGTGGCTGCTGTCAATTAGGAGTGAGGAGAGGGTACTGTAAGTTCTTGATAGATAGGGGAAATTTAAGATCTGCTGATTACAACATTATTGTAATTCGAAGGGATGGAAAATGATTTGGATAGAAAAGCTCAAAGTCTAGAATGTCGTCTCAAAATAGTGGAAAGGAAAATAGTAAGTTAAGGAGGTGTGATAGTGGAGTGAGGAAAATCTTACAATAGTGAATCTAAGGGCTGGATATGCAATCTCTTTTGCAAAGTGTTATAATTTCAAACAAATTTTCGTATACATGCTAAAATAAATACACCTGTGGAGAAAATAGGATAGCATGCAATAATAATTTTGGGTATGACATTTGTTATAATGTGACTAAATATGCTGTTAAGCAGATATCATAGTGGGATCAGCGCGATGGATCGAAGTGATAGATAATAGATGAGTTAAGATAATTGGGAACAAAGATATTAGTATCAGGTAAGAAGAACATTTCTCGTGCAAGGGTGCCTGTATGAATATGCAATAAGATGCATGCAAAAGAAATTACTGATCTGGAACTGTAAGGACAAGAAGTCTAGTGAATGAAGCGTGGAATATGATCAGTTACAAAAGTATAGATCAATGTTACAACAGAATCAGTAGGACACATGTTCTATAAGTGAGGTTGTGTAAGTTAACATTCTAAACATAAAAAACTGTCTGTGACTAATGAGTGTGTCTGTAAACTCGTAACACAGTATCTTGTGTCATTTTTTTTCTTCAATTTTTATTTCACAAAATCATAAAATGTCTAATTAAAATCATCTGTGGGCTGTTCTTGAGTGTTCTCTGGTCATCAGTAGTATTATGGCTGGGAAAAACTTTCTTAGTTAGGCTTTTACATCTCATACTGGGACTAAGTCATCTATGACCTAAACTGGGACAGTAACTTGCTCAGTCTGAAAATAGAGTACATGGGAAAGTTAGGTTACAACAGTGTCACTGAGATTAACAGTCACATATGCGTAGACCGTGCATGGAATGGCATGCACATGAAACACTTGGGCGTGTTTTTAGAAAGCTTTGCGAGGTCCTTGACTTTGTCCATCGCCTCGAGAATTGCAATTTCTCGACTGGTTAGGCGAGCATCATATTGAGTAACTGTGGGTGCAATAGGTGATACGATATTAGCTGAGTGTTGGGGCGTTAAGGAAATCGGTGTTGATGGCAATGTAGCCTGGGGATATATGGCTGGAACATCTTTGCGTGGTTTGTGAACATGTTTGCGTTTCGTCAATATTTTCCACCTGATATGGTTCTGCGATACTTTGTGAAATTTTGTGATGGGAGGCGAGTCATCAGATTCTGGTATATAAGGGCGTTTGACGCTGGAATTAACTGGTAAGAATAGGGTGCTATCCGCACATTCGCTGCTACTGGTCTCCACATTACTGGGTGAGTTTGGCGAATCAATGTCTGTTTCTCTCTCATATACATCGAACATTTCTCTGTCGTTATGTTCGTTTGTGTCTAATGATACTGTAGTAGGGTTGAAACTCAGTTCCCTCATTTCTTGTTCAGCTTCATCTTGATGATAATGACTGGTAGACGGTTCAACGAACTGTTTGGGGATAGTTTCTTTTAGCTCTGTCTGTTCGGAATGACCAACCTTGTTCTTGTAGTATAGCAGTGTTTGGTTGTCACTAGTATTTCAACCTGAGCTGCCTGAACTGGAAATGTGGTATGTATCAACTGACGAGTGATCACTACGGGAGTAATTTTGAGTGTGGATAAAGGTTGACTTTGTAATATCATCTCTTAGAGTTTGCGGCCTGATGCAGGTCTCTGTCTTGGAGTCGATTTCGCAGTTCTGCCAGTGGAATGTCCTCTTCGCTTTCGGACGAATCTCTTTGTTGCCGTAAACGTTATATTGCATCTGTGGGTGGTCTGGGTATATGGTCGTACTGGTACAATTTAGAGTCTGTCGATTCTGACTCTGATATTTCAGACGAATCTGTACTAGATGGGTTATAGTGTAGGGTAGCTTTTCTGACTGGTCTGGTGGTCGTCATCAGCGGCGTAATGGGTCGATGGTTATCAATTTTAAGTTGTTTTGCATGCGCCTTGGTAGTGTGGTTTTTCTCTTTGTTCCAAATAGTAAAGTTTATGGGGGTCGTTTTTTCAGTGATTTTATATCCATCCATCCATCGATCGTCAAACTTTGTGCTGCGGACATGTTTCTTGTAATAAACTTTGTCTCCTATTTTGAACGTTGGTAGCTTGGCTGACTTATTATGTTGTTTCTGCTTTTTGTGAAATGCCTTCTGCGTATTTCTGTGTGCAATTTGGTGAGCTTTATGCTTTTCTTTAAGGATTATTTCTATGGGATCTTCTCCCATATATTTTCGCTGTGGACGAAGGAGGTTGTCCAAAGGAAAGTTTGGCTCCCTTCCGTACAGCATGTAAAATGGTGACATTCCTGTGGTATCGTTCACATTTACACGGACGGCTTCAAGGGCTTGGTTAATGTATAGGTCCCAGAATAGTAATTCCCCTTGATATATTTGCTGATAAGATCATGCAGAGTAGCATGCATCCGTTCATTTCTACCGTTTGCATTTGGGTTGTAGTAACAAGTGGTGGTATGCTCAATATTCAGCTGATGAAGGGTAGCCTTAAATGGGTTTCCAGTGAACTGTTTTCCATTGTCCGAAATGATTCGTTTGGGACAGCCATGCCTGGGAATTAACTCGTGTAGCAAAATGTGTGTGATAGACTGTGACGTGGCATCGCTGCGTGGGTAGCTTTCTGTCCAAACAGAGTATTGGTCCACTATATGCAGAAGGTACTTGTTGCCTGATTGGGTGAGTGGGTAGGGACCTGATATGTCTATGCTTACTGTTTGAATGGGATAATGGGAAGGTTGCATTTCTTAGAGGGGAATTGAATTTAGTTTCATGTTTCGCAGCTTACAAGTTTTACAGGTAGCTATGTATTCGTTTATGTCTTTGTACATGGTCTGCCAATAATACCTTCTCTTTATCACATCAATTGCTTTATCTCTTCCCATGTGACTATTATTGTCGTGGAACTGTAGCAATACATTTGGGAAAATATGTGTTGGAATGACCTTTCTTAGCAACCCTTCTTGTTTACCATCAATGTAATATAAAGCTCCATCCTTTTGGTTCACAGTAAAATCTTTCCTTTTCATGGGATTATCTTTTACATATGTGAGCAATTTGACAATTTGTGCATCTTTTGCTTGTTCTACTCTAATGTCAAACACATCCTGACTTTCCTCTTCTACTTGGGATGTAGAATCTGAGGTACTTCTTGGTTCTTGTGAGGTAATTTCATTAATTTCTTTAGCATTATCGCCTATTTCTGAGGATGTGCCATTATTTTTGCTCTGTTTGTCTTCGCATCTGTTTCTTCATTGTATATTATTCTGGATAGGAGGTCTGCACAAGTATTCATTGTACCAGGAATATATTCAATGGTAGTGTCATAGGACTGTAGATTCATGGACCATGTTTGTAGTTTCTTAGGCTGTTCTTGTGTCTTAGTGAGCCAGTTTACTAAGGGTTGGTGATCTGTTCGTATAATGAGTTTGGTTCCTCTTACATAAAAGTCAAACATTTAGACTGCATAGTGTATGGCATATGCTTCCTTCTCAGTGGTGGTCCACCGTTTCTGTGACTTTGATAATGCATGGGATAAGAACTGGCAATTATTTATGATGAAGCCCAATAAAGAGCGTATTTGGTTTGACTCTTGTCTTTTGTTATTCTCATCGTCATTCTCTAATTTATGAGCAAGCCAAATATTTGGGTCTCTCAATTTTTTCGCCAGCATTCAATTAATCTGGTGATGCCTTAAGTCTGTCAAACACTATTTCTACTTTGCGGAGATGGTCCTCTGTCGTGCCTGCTGTGTGTATCAGTATATTGTCTATATATGCTAGTGCGAATGGTTGTAAACCTTTTAAAACTTCGTCCGTCAGGGACATAAATGTCGCTAGAGATCCCTTAAGACCAAATGGCATCACGTTCCAAGCGAAACTTCCAACGTGTGTAGAAAATGTGGATTTCTGTTTCGTCTCAGGTGTCATGGGGATACACCAAAAACCTGACCTTGCTTCAAGTGTGGTGAAGTAGGTGGACTTTCCCAATGTCGCTAGCAAATCGTCTATTCGGGGCAGGGGGTAGGAAATGACTTTTGTGATTTTGTTCAGGGCGCGGTAGTCACAACAAAATCGACTGGAACCATCTTTCTTTGATACTATAACTATGGGGGAGGTCCATTGGGATCTGGATCTTCCAATAATTCCTGTCTGTAGCATCTCATTTATAGATCTTTCCACCGGTTCTTTTTTTTCAAGGGCGTATGATAGGGTTTTAGATGTATTGGCTCTTCTGTTGTTGTTTGTATATCCATCGTGACAGTATTTGTTCTGCCTAATTCCATGTCATTTATTGCGAATACGTCCTGGTGCTTTTCAACAAATGTTTGCAATCGTGGCTTATTTTCATTTGTGGCATTTAGGGTTTCAAGTAATTGAGATATCCTCTCTTGGTACCTGTTATCCGCTATGTTATCTCGATTTTTCCTTATACTCTCTGTTTCTCCTCTGTAATGCTGGGGAACGTTTCGTGACGTCTGTGACCATCTCTTTCCTTGGTATTCGGTATTCCTTGACGTATTTCTCCTTGGGTAGTTGGGCTGTGCTCTGGCGGGGTATGTATAATGCTGGGTTTTATACTTCTGTTTCTGCCATCTGCTGTGTGCATTTTCGTGGGTCACTGCATTCACTGTGTATACATTTCTTACTTTATTACTGGGGTGGTCATTATTGTGCCATTTCTTTTGGTTATTTCTCTTATAACTGCGCCTATCCGCGTGTGTTACGGTATCCCTTTCTTTTGTGCTATAGGGCTGTCTTCTTTCTGTGGGCGAAAATTTTTCATTCTTTCTATTTAGAGCCTTATTGCTATAGTATCCTCCTGTGGTGGAGTCGTAAAAAAATTCCTCCTTCTCTGTAGGGTATTCCATTGGTTTCGGGACTGCATTATATCCACCTGTTTCTGGATTATATTGATATTCTATGGGGCATGTATCTTCATCCTGTAGCTTAGGATATCCTCCTGGCAGGACAATTTCTGTTTCTCTGTCTCTCTTGGACATACAGCACTTCATCTTCGTTCTTCGTGTATTGGGGAGTAAAAATGAGTGATTATAGGCTTGATTACATAATAGCATTTTTCTTTCTTCCTTTCTTATAGAAGGGTGACTTCTTTTCTGTATCATCTGTCGTTTAATCGGGGTAGGCTGTGGTTCAGAATAACTGTGATCGGTATTCCTCGTGCTGCGGCGATTTTCCTCATCTCTGTATGGGTTGTTGGCCCAATTATTCTCTTTACTGGAGCGGTGATCTTTTCTTTTCGGTGTCTCTGGGTTAGTGGTGCAGTACTTTCGTTTGATAGGTATGGGAGGAGCGGGTGAGGCAAACTGTGAATCATCTCTGTCGGCTGGAGACTGTCTTGAAGAAGACATATCTACGTGTGCTACAATTGCACCTCTATTTATAGTGGTGGTTTTTCCTGACGTATTCAATATCATAATAGGAAAATCTCTGGACTCAGAAACTTCAGCGATCCCTTCAGTGATTACTAACAATGGATCGTCTATTATGCCTTCATCTGCTAGGGGCTGTACTTGGATCGTCTGACCTGGTGTGATATACACATAATTTTTCACTCTACCCTTTGCTATTGTTAGTGCGTTTGGGGCTAACGTTATAGGAGCTGTGAGTCTCACCAGGGAAGCTATGTGAATATCGTCCTGGAGATCAATGTAGGCATTTTTCACTCTGATCTTCTGTAGGTCATAGTATATTCTTACTTGATGCTTATTTAAAAAATCTCGTCCTAATATGAGATTCCTGGACATACTTTTTGCGATGATAAAGGGGTGCTCAAACGTTGTTACATCTAGGGAAAATTTAACCCATGCCATCCCAACAGATTTCAATCTTTGACCTGTAACTGAAGCTAAATGTGTTTTGGACGGTTGGAATCTTACTAAATGTTGAATTTTCTTGAATAGCTGGTACCTAATAAGACTAATGGATGCTCCAGTATCCACCAGTGCTCTATACTGCTGACCCTGAATAGACATGATGCAGGAACTGGGGTCTGGATGGATTTTGGTTCCAGTGTTCAACATTTCTTCGTGATGTATTTTTCTGGATGAGCCTACTTATTGTACTCTGTTCTGTGTTGTTTCTTGTTTGTTATTAGACCATTGTCTACATTGGTTGCCCTCACTAACGGTCATGTTTAGTGAGTGGTGCGGCCGTTTCCCTGACGCATGAGGGGTTGAGGTGTGCCTCTGGAATACTGATTTCTGGTGTAATTACGTCGGGGTGGTGCGGGTTGTTGTGGTTGGTAACCGCCCTCTCTTCTGAATGTTGCATTATTGTAATTTGCTCTGCAGGACTTGTAACCATGTCCGAACCTACCGCATGTAAAGCATCCATTTGGATTGACAATATTAACGTCATTTGGCCTCTGTGTGGGGGGTCTGTAGTTGCAGGGCCTATCATCTTGTTGTCGTGGGCGAGTCCATTGCCTCCTGGCATGGTCAACCTCCATAAGTTCATGCTCAGTATAGTTCCAATGGTCTAGTCGGGGTTCCCTACCTATTCTTTGTTGGAACCTTTGGCGAACATTTTCTTCCTGTATTGCTGCTTGGATTGTTTCAGCAATTGTCTTCGTGTCTTTTCTAAAGAGATGCATTCTGATATTGTCTGCTCTAAGGCCATCAACAAATATCCCCACCAGCTGTATTTCCACATCAGGTGTTGTAGGTATTTCTCAACAAAACGCCTCTTCTGCCATATTGAGGAATCTATCTCCAAAAAGCTGTACTGATTCATCTCTTTCTTGTTTCATGCTTCTAAGGACTGAGCAAGCGTGCATTTTGTCTATAATTTCGCCATACCTCTGGATTAGCTCTTTCCTAAGGGACGCGTAGGTCTCTGTAGGGTACTGCTGGGATCTCCTTCTTAAAAAATCAGTCACTAGTGAATCGGAGATTAACAGAGCGATTTTCTTTTTCTCGTCATCAGTTATTGCCTCTGCTATTGACGCAAATTTTGCCATGTCGGCCAACCATCTTCTGAATCTTTTCTTGTCTCCATCAAACTGTTGGACGATGGATCTGACTTGGGTGAATTTTGCGTAGTTGTCAGCTTTCTGTAAGTTTTCAGTGATGCGCTGTAGCGCTATCATTGTGGGTCCTTCCATATTCTGATTGTCTTGGGAATGTAGTGGTTGTACATGTGCGGATTGGTTTTGCGGTTGCTGCTGTTGTTGTACTCCTAGTTGTTGGAAATTGTCCATTAATTTCTTCATCGTC
This sequence comes from Oreohelix idahoensis, assembly GCA_024509875.1. Taxonomy (NCBI): domain Eukaryota; kingdom Metazoa; phylum Mollusca; class Gastropoda; order Stylommatophora; family Oreohelicidae; genus Oreohelix; species Oreohelix idahoensis. The sequence goes on along the minus strand of JAMPIV010011844.1, from coordinate 75,263 downwards.
TTCTTTTGCTCTTAACATGAGGACTAGTCACGGGCACCAAATAGAGGTTTTATGTTACCGTCCCAGTATTTCCTATTTACTTGTAGAACTGGGTACGGTACCAAATAGGGGTTTTATGTGGCCGGGGTGTTGGTTTCCTATTAGTACCGGCACGGCACTAGATAGTGTTCTATGTTTTTTCCAGTGAGTTTGTTTAACTGGCCATTCGCCAGAGGTGTTTCTTAGCTCACTTAGGTATAGTGGACCAGGTTCGTATTTTATTTAAGTCCTCTCAAATGCTGATGTTGTTTGGTTTGTTAAAAGTCTTGTAACTAAGACAGAAATGGAACATGTTCTTTACAACGTTCAACTGTGTTGAAATCATCAACCGCTGGTATTTGTCAAAGATTCGTTTATTGCTTTTAACAATGCACCAAGTCAAATTCAAATGTATATACAAATACAATTCATCAGTTTGTGCAGACATGCATGCCGGCGGCATTTATATTCATAATCAGGCAATGAGTAATTGCTGGTTCAAAGTTCATTGTTCCACCTTTAATTTTATCTCCTATATATTTTTCTTCTGTGATCCTGTACCAGGGGTTAGCACTTCTTATGCTACTGGGTTTCTTTTTGCTTTATCTATCTCTCCATATTTTCCTTGGTCAGTAGCTAGATGTATCACGTTTCCACTTTTCTTCAATCTAAGTGCATGTCGTCTTCACAGACATGGTCTAACCAAATACCTTGGCAAATCAAAAGCATGAAAATTGGCTCATACTTACAAAATGTTTGAATTTACAATAATCATATAACCACATGATGATCCAGAATACAATACTGAATAACTTTTATACCTTTTGTTGAGTTCTCGAACAAAGAAATATTGAACCGAAAAGGGACACATCTTTCTACATCGCGGTTCAGATCAAGACTGCTAAATTACTGCGTCTGTTCTCGCTGGGGAAAAGCCTCTGAGCTCCCTAATTGGGTTAAAAAAAAACACGACTCTTAGCCTAATTAAAATGTATGCCACTGAATTACTTTATAATCTGTTTCTAGGAAAGTAAAAATTTATATGCTAATCTGGGTTTTATTTTTCTTTGGTTAGAAAATAGCCTGTTTCCAAAGAAACAACGGTGTACACGGCTACACCTGTACAAGGTGTTCATTTTCGTATGTCAGCCAATGTGGTGTGGCCGTACTCCTAGTTTAACGAGCCTATTAATATTATGATTATTATTATTATTATTATAAGCCCACTCTACAGTAGTGCTACCTTAGTGAATAGCTTTCTAACAACTGAAGACACTCTTTATACAGTTGTTCTGACAAAATACATCAGACATGGAATAACATGTCTTCTTTTTTTATCATTAGCCGCCGATTGTCAAAGCAGTCAGTGACCAGCACGCCTGGTGGCGTCTTGTAGGGCAGCAACAAACTGCTTCTTTTTTTCTCGGTCGGCGGCCGTCCTTCGTGCAGTAACCCAGCTCTGGTTTATTGTTTGCATCTTGGCCTTTAGAGTTCTCCGTCAAAATGTTCTTGGTCGGCCTCTCTTTCGCTTTCCTTCAGGTATCCAAAGCATAGCTAATATGGTGATGGTTTCGGGGTCATCTCTAAGGACGTGGCCAATTCAACTCCAGCGTCTACCAACTATGATGGTGTGCATGTCCTCGTGGTTGCTCTGAGTAAGCAGTTCTTGGTTAGTGATAGTATTCAGTCAAAAAAGTCGCAGAATTTTCCTTAGGCATATTGTGTGGAAAGAGGACAACTTCGACATTTTCTTCTCTGTTACTCTCCAGCATTCCGCACCGTAGAGAAGCACAGAAAGTACGCAGTTCTCATATAATCTTAATTTAGTGTTTGTGTTGTACTGAGAGGACTTCCAGATGTTTGTTTAGACTAGCAAAAGCTGTTCTTGCTTTATTCATTGTGTTGTTGATGTCTTTACTTGTTCTGCCGTCTGGTGTTACAATGCATCCTAGTATGAAAATTTGTCTGTTCCAGCTTCTGGATCATTATTGATATTGGCTCAGGATTGCCCACATTGAGTGGCATGACCTCTGTCTTCTTTAGATTAATGTTTAGATCCACCTCTAGGCTATAATTATTCAGTCTATCTGGTTTTTCTAGGATGTGTTGATGTGTTTGTGCGAGTAGTGTGATCTGCGTATTATAGATCTTCCAATGTAGAAAACGTTGTCCATCTTATTTCTCTTGGACTGCCCTCTATGGTCTGGCGCATCACCCAGTCTAAGGCTGTCAAACATAAAGAGGTGCATAAGGGGCATTCCTGTCGTACTCCTGTCTTCAAATCAAAAGTTAGGTTGCTCTGCCCAACACTACATGTAAAGTTAGCATAGAGCCTTTTGATTATGGACACAATGCAGCTGGGAATTCCATATTCCCTCAGCATTTTCCATAAGCTGTCCCTGAGTATGCTGTCAAAAGCCTTTTCAAAATCAGCAAAGTTAATGTATAGCTGCCACTCTGAGCCCTGCTGTATAATGTTCATATGGGTGAATATATGAAATGCGTATTTTTCTTTTTGAACCATGCTTGTTCTTTCCTCAGTTTATGGTCTACTGCTTTTGAAATTGGCTGAGATATCTATCCTGCCTAGTGTTTTACTGGGAACTAAGAGAATATAATTCCTCTCCAGTTGTTGCAGTCTGTAAAGACGCCATTCTTTGGCAAACTGACAATTATTCCTTTATTCCACTCCGCTGGTGTTGTCACTGTTGTCCATACTTGTGCAAATGGTGGTTCTAATAGTTCTGCTGCTAGTTCATGGTCTGTCTTAAATAACTCAGTATTTAAATGTCGTGACCAGGAGCTTTTCCATTCTTTAACCCTTTGAAAGCTGTGATTATTTCTTCCCTTCGCGGACTGTCTTTATTTACGTCTAGATCATTTTTAGCCTCAGGAACATTCAGCTGCATCTCTGGTGGTTCCTTACTCAGTGTTTCTCTGAAGTGCTCTGCCCATTGTATTTCCTGCTCTTATGCTGTGGTGATGAAATGTCCTTGCTTATTTATTACTAACGTAATATTGTTTCCACCCCGTTTTCCGTTGATGGTTTTAGTTATTTTATATACTTTTTTATAAGGCCGCAATTACGTACCTGAAATTGTATACGCATTTTGCTGAATAACTGAATTACATGAGGATGAAGTAATACATGATAGAAACACTGGAGCCGAGGGAAGAAACAATTGACACTTGTCACGGACGACATAAATATTTTACATAATTATCTCCCTGTCATCAATGACTAGTTAGGGGAAGTAGCTTGTTTGCTTTCCAAGGGAAACAATTAAATTATGAACAAAATATCAGACTGAGTAAAAGATGTTCATACTTTGTAACTTGTATAAATATATTACAAACAATTGCATTAGTCCTCGTTTTAGGTACAATATTTGTTATTTTTTCATTTTTTTAATTTTCTATTTTTTTCTATGCACAAATTTAACAAATTTAATAGATTTTCAACCGAATGCACCTTTTAAAGTATTGAGCACTTAGCTGTTCTACTACTGTCAATGATAATTTGTTACTATAATTTTGTTATCCAGTCGTAAATGTGCACAACAAAATCAAAGTGTCTTAGCCAGTGCCAGGATCACACACAATTCACACATCTTACTAAATAAAGTGAATAGACCTCCCTTTGAGCCCCAGAAGGGGTAAATTTAAAAAACAAATGTTTCATCAGCACTAACTATACCTGTTCATTAATCAGAATATTACCCTTTTTGTATTTCTATCAATAGTTTTCTGCTTCCGTGGTATTAATATAAGAAAAACACATGTTTGTATATTGCTTCGTATTTATGGTCAAGTGTTATCTCTTAACGAGGAGTGTGGAATTGCTTAAACCAAATAAATAAATAAGTACATAAATTAAGAAAAAACTGAATACTGGGATTTGAAACTGTCCAATGGCTAGAATTCTTGCTACCCGTGCAAGGTGATCGGTATCAAAATCTTAAACAAAAAATATGTCATTACTTTTATGTCGTATTATTTGGTTCGGTGATTGCAACGGTTCAAAGCAGGGCATCTATTTCAAATATTAACCATGTGCTTGGATCAGTCGGTCATGTGAGTAGGCTATTTTGTAATGTGTGATGTATTTCCTGATTGTGTAAGAGTTTTGTAATGTGTGATATATTTATTGATTATGTAAGAGTTATATAATGGATGATATATTTTCTGATTGTGTTAGAGTTATGTAATGTGTGATGAATTTCCTGATTATTTAAGAGTTAAGTAATGTGAGATATATTTCCTGATTATGTAAGAATTAAGTAATGTGTGATAGATTTTCCTAATTATGTAGGAATTGAGTAATGTGTGATATATTTCCTGACTATGTAAGAGTTAAGTAATGTGTTATATATTTCCTGATTGTGTAAGAATTACGTAATGGGGGATATATTTCCTGATTGTGTAAGAGTTAAGTAATGTGTGATGTATTTCCTGATTAGGTAAGAGTTAAGATTTGAGTGATACATTTCCCTGAATAGAAAAGAGTTAATTAATGGGTGATAAATTTCCTGATTATGTAAGAGTTATGTATTCATGTTCCTAAAGCGCCCAATGGAGCATAGATCCACAACTACAGCTGGTCATCGTGGAGACAGCCTACATTAAAACATGCATGTGATCTTCTAGTGGTGGTTTCTGTACCAATTAAATAAACATGATGTGGTTGCCAGCCACATGTATGTGTGGCCGTGCATTGCTGATGATGTTGTATAGTGGTTGGTATCACTACCCCAACAGTAGGCAGGCCTTGGTTGATGGTATAAAAGTCATTTCTTACTTGATGCAAAACAACCACAGTTCAAGCAGACAGCTGACGATTGATATCAACACTCAATGAGTAACTTGACTTCGACAACAGTGCAACATATGATGACGTTTATTTACATGTAACGTGGCTGGTGTGAAATAATGAGTCCAAACTTCCCTTGAGGTTGGTCAACCTTGTAAAGCATAAATTTAGACTCAATTATTTTCTCAATGTCTTGCTCTCTCATTCTTCCTTACTGTCTCAGTGTTTACTAGCTGTCTCTAGATGTTAGGTCGTTCATTCTTCCTTACTGTCTCAGTGTTTACTAGCTGTCTCTAGATGTTAGGGCGTTCATTCTTCCTTACTGCCTCAGTGTTTACTAGCTGTCTCTAGATGTTAGGGCGTTCATTCTTCCTTACTGTCTCAGTGTTTACTAGCTGTCTCTAGATGTTAGGGCGTTCATTCTTCCTTACTGCCTCAGTGTTAACTAGCTGTCTCTAGATGTTAGGGCGTTCATTCTTCCTTACTGCCTCAGTGTTAACTAGCTGTCTCTAGATGTTAGGGCGTTCATTCTTCCTTACTGCCTCAGTGTTAACTAGCTGTCTCTAGATGTTAGGTCGGTCATTCTTCCTTACTGCCTCAGTGTTAACTAGCTGTCTCTAGATGTTATGGCGTTCACGACTGGAAAACGACTACTGCTGTCGAGATTTATGTCCCTTTAAATTCTTCATTTATGGGAAATTCAACTGTCACTCAAACATTTTGATTCTAATTCTTCTGTCTCTGTCTCTTATTTTTTATTTATGTGCTCTGCTTAACGTGTCTTGGTAAAGACAAGCCTAACCACCAGGGGTGATAATTTCATATTAGGGGTAGCTGTCATCGTTACTTTATATTTAATGAAAAGGTTAATAATACAGATAGAGACTGTTTACATATACATCTCCACTGAATGAAAAATGTTCACAATATAAGTTGAATATGTTTTCATTCTGTGGTAATAAGATGTCTGATGCCCATGTGTACAAACTTACAGATAGATCGGTAAACTCATACAACAGCGTGTTCAAAATGTAAACATCATTAATTTATCAGAAAGTACTCTTGTCATAACATGTAGGACAGGAAACGCTTATATCATAAGTCTCCGCCGAGTACACGAGATCTTGTGCTAATCTTAGCCAACCTGTGCCGCTCCCTTGCGACTGCTAGTAATTATCTCAGCAAATCTGGGAAGCGTCAAGCAAATGTGATTATTAACACCTACAGAGAGTGTCAAGCAATTCGTCAATACTCAAATATCTGTTATTTTGCAGAAAATAACGAAGAAGGAAAGAAAGAAATGTGTGATAATTGAGCACATAATAAAAATCAGCAAAAAGTGCAACACTCTCTTAAAGAACACGTATACCTTTCTCTTCATTATTTTCTTGGTGCAATGTTGACTTTTGTCATAGAATTGCCTCTCCTGCTTTGCAGTAGTGGTCCAATAGTGGCCAAAACTGAAGAGTATCTAATATGGTCTTCAAAGGTGTCTACCGTCTCACAAGATTACTCTTGGCAGAGTTGTAGATAGAAGGATATGGTCAAGACCAATGCTGCAATGGGCAGGGCAATTGTTAACATGCAGTACATTCAAAATGATTAGATCGACGTTAAATGTGTATATTTACAAATAACAAATTTAATAATCAACTAAGTTTAACAGTTTACCAAAATTGTATAATCATTAACAGAAAATACACATCATCGTGTGATGGTATGGTGTTTTATGTAAAAAGTCACTTGACCGCTTTTAGGTTTGACAAAGCTGCAAATAGTAATTTCTGCTTCCGCTGGGTTTTTGGGTTCTGTGCAGAAAGGTCGCTTTAGTTCTCTTCAAGATTAGATGCGCAGCACGTTGCAAGTCAGATCAGGGAGTAACTGAAAAGCTGGTCTCGCGTCTCTACGACCTTCTGATGATGGTGTCTACTTCGTCGTCAGGCTACTTCTACCCTCACTTTGTTCAAGGAAATAATATGCTCACTAGTACCACCAAGGCAATCTTGATTTACAAACTGTTTGCTCAGAGGAATAAAGGCCCTTGAATAGGTCTCTTACTCGGTTCTGGGGTGTTGTTAGGTTAACAATGAATTACCACTATGACTCCGTGTTTTAGATTCCTCAGATTCCGTTGGTCACTGTTAAATTGTAGAGTTTATTCTGGTCTCTGAAGTCCTTAAATTTGCTGGAACAGTGGTCCGGTTTCGATATAAGAATCTTGATTATAACTTCTGGCAGTCTGGTTTTCGTCTTGGCAAGCAATTCTCGCAGTGTGCTAGACTTGCAAGAAATGTCAGATTATATTGCAATTTTTTCTGCACTTTTAAATTTATAATAAAATATATTGCATGACTCATCTAGTGTAAAATTTGAAACGTTACTTTTCTAAAAATGGGATGTAAACATCCGATTATTACTTAGTCAAGTTACGTCTCAAACACTTCAACATGTCCTCCCAGATTGGGGGATTATCTTACTTGACTATCCCACGTAATTCAACTATCGTTATCAGACTATGATTTGGCACAGTTCGACTTCTGACTATCCCACTGTTGTGTCACACACTCTAATTCAACTATCGTTATCAGACTATGATTTGGCACAGTTCGAACCGTCCTGTCTGGACATTTCATGCGATTATCCGTTCAATACTTAATCCACACACACGGTATCTCTTACTTGTCTCCATACTGTCATCAGTGCTTATAGAGAAAACCTCTTATTATCTGTAATAATAGATTTTTCAACGATGCCTGTCCTGTCTCCTCGTAGACACTGTACATCCAATATACCACCACACCATCCTATAGATCATAAATCACGTCTGTCCCACCTCGTCTCGTCTCACTCTACTTTGTGTACCCTTGCCACCGATCCATCTCGTGTTTTGAATGTGTGTACTGCATGTACCCTCTGACAATCATACTCTTGCAAACACCTGTACAGATGCTGTCTCGTACAAATGTCATGAAGACTCTCACACACGCACTTACATACTGTTTGCAAATTCGCTCATATGTCTACTGATTTTTTTTTATAATCATTTGTTCCAATATCTATACTGTGACCTATCCATTCATATACCATGTATAGAGAATAGTACTCACTCCACTATCTGTAATCAGTCCTCTCCTCGTATGTAGTGTCTATTCTGAATCCGCACCTCCAATATGCAAGACTATTATTCTGTGGAATTGTAAAGGATTACTCTAAAATGTGGGACCGTCACGTTTGTGTCATACACTACTAGCTGTGTAGTGAACTTATGAGAAAGAATCAACTGATGATTAATAATATATAAATATGTCCAAGTTAGCTCACATCATCTGTAGTTCCGTCAACATTACAAATCTGTCCCCTGCATTCATCTGTAGTTCTATCAACATTACAAATATGTCGCAGTTATCTCACCCCATTTGTAGTTCCGTCAACAATATAAATCTGTCCCAGTAAGCTCAGCTAAACTGTAGTTATATCAACATTACAAATCTGTCCCAGTTAGCTCAGCTCATCTGTAGTTATGTCAACATTACAAATCTGTCCCAGTTAGCTCAGCTCATCTGTAGTTCTGTCAACATTACAAATCTGTCCCAGTTAGCTCAGCTCATCGGTAGTTGTGTCAAGATTACAAATCTGTCCCAGTTAGCTCAGCTAAACTGTAGTTATGTCAACATTACAAATCTGTCCCAGTTAGCTCAGCTCAACTGTAGTTATGTCAACATTACAAATCTGTCCCAGTTAGCTCAGCTCATCTGTAGTTCCGTAAAGACTGTGAAGAATCAGTTGTGCACTTCTATAACGTTCATCCTCTCCGGCAGTATCACTCCTTTTCTTCATTTTCTTAACCGATCGTCTTATTCTTTGACATATTTTATGCACCTATATTCTGCTCTAGCCGCTCCCAGACTTGTGTACGTTTCGCAATGTGAATCGTCGTAACCTAATTAGGCAAGTCCGCGAATAATTTATCACCTAAGTCGTCTAGTCACCTTTGATATAGTCGATCTTTATTGACACAAGATGGTAGAGCACGATCGATGAAAAGAAAGCCATATTGTCTGTCTGAGAAATCCGTCTGAGGGATTTCCCCAAACACAGGTGATAAGACGTAATCGTTTCCGATGGCCCATCGTTATATAAATGTTACCGATAACGTGTCTTTGGAGACAATATTGTGGGAAAGATAAATGAAAGGCTATATTGGTGGCTAGAAAGCAATAACATCTTAAATACCAATCAATCAGGTTTTATAAGAAACAAACAGACAATGGATCAGTTGATACGACTCACCCAAGAGATAGGTGATCCCTTCCAAGACCAAAAAAAATGTGTCGGGCGCTGGTATCTCCAGTTAGTTGTCTACGGTACAAAATTAATGTTCTGAGGATGACTGGAAGTGACCATATTCACGCATCGTTTGATTTCCAGTTGACGTCTATCCATGGAAACACACTTTCGTGACTGTCGAATTATAAGCTGGTCTTCCATGTCTGCATAATTCAGCAGATAAACCTCGTCGCTGGCGGGGTCCTCGTAGCTGCTGTTTATCTTGGACTTGTAGCATTGTCTTCTAAGTAATCGACTAGTTGTACTTGTTCTCATCTGCTGTGGGAATCCTCCAGGCAGTTGAGAATACTGTTGGTCACCAAAGAATGCGGGGCGGTGTGGGGTGTGGTGTGGGAGCTGACAAGGAATAGGAGACTGATGGGTATCAGAATGTGACATGATCTGATAATTCTTCCTCCACACTCCTACCGGTTTTACATTCATTTTCCAACCATTCTCGGTTGTTAACTGACACTTCTGTGGCTTCCCTATGTTGATGTTTTTTTTTGCAGTGTTACGCATTTTCTTATTTGACCAACAACATTTCTTACTGCTATCCGATGGTGTCCTCTGTTTAGACTACTCCATTCTGCTCCTTTTCTATGGTATGGTTGACAATCATATTGCTGTTGTTGCTGTAGCTGCTGTGCATATAACGCCTGGTGTTGCTGCTGTTTTTGCAGAAGTGTATACAATGCTTGTTGTTGCTGCTGTTGTTGCTGCTGTTGTTCTTGACTTTGATCCATTATAGTGATTATTCCTGTCTGCTTTCACTAAAGAAAAGGGCAGGTAACGGCGCCAATATCACTGGATATGTGACCGTCGGTTAAATGCGCAAGTAGTTATATTGATTGTATATTTGATCAAGATCTAATCCTTTATATGTTGTTGTTGTTCAAGTGCTAACTGGCCTTCCACCAGAGATGGAAATTTTTGACTTTTGCTCATTTTCTTCCCAGGTTCGTTCTTACTCTTTAGGTTTAGTGATAAGCAAAACAGTCCCAACATGACAAGGAATGTCCACAAGAAATACTGTAAAGTTCGAAAAACAGCAATGCAGTAAATTTAAACTATAATTTTATTGATCGTCATTTCACAAGCACTGTTATTTCCACAATGACATGATCGTTACTTACTTATAAAAAAAATAGTGTAATATCCAAACGGAAAATATATCCAACAGAAGAAAAGAAAATAAACTGGTCTTGATAATCTCAAAGACCAAGTTCACCTAACACTACAAACTGCCTAGCACACATTTCTGTCTATCTAATCTCCAAGACGAAACTCGAATCTGGCTTACCTAACAAAACACAATGAATACCTAGCAAATCTCTGCCCTTTCTCGCATTTTTCCACCTTTTATACAGCTACTTCTTTTTCCCGCCATTATTCACACGACTCACTCTTTTTTTCCGCACGTTATAATTTTCTACACACGTCTCTCTGTTTTCGACATTTTGCACACGTCTTTGTTTCTTTTCGACTTTTTGTCACAACTCTCTTTTCCATCTAAACAATGGAAAAAACCCAAGATCACAACATTCATTTCCCACTTTCTGCGCATAACACCCATTCATTATTATTATCCGGGACTGCCCTACATTGTCCCCCTCAGAATAGTGACTGCTAACTGAACTTTTAATGATACTGCGTTTTGTGCTAAAACTCCGTATCTGCTTTTAAGGTCTGTCATTCTTATGTGTAACATATTATAGCACGTAAAAATGCTAGTGCAGAAGCAGGGATAATGCTAGCGTGGTAGGCCATGCGGTCACATATTGACTATCCTACTAGTGTGCTATGAAGGCAAGTCTACTGCCTATAAAGCAAGAATGTGACGTCCTCCTGAAATTAACATGTGTGTATTTCTACAGGTCATGGGCAACAACCACAACCTACAAAAGCCAGCTGTGAACTTAAGAAAATAGAAATCTGAGAAAAGATAGTTGAAGTAACAAGAAAGGAAATGGTTTGCAACAAGACGATATATCATGACTTTGAAACCCAGCTGCTGCAGATCTCAGTGGAACAGTCACGGTTTCAAATGGTTTGGCCATGTCTGCAGAATGGGAGAAGATCAGCTACCATGACAAATATGAGAAATCAAGAGAAAAGGATACAGACCTCCAGGATGACCCTGAGTTTTCTGGGAGGACAACATCAGACAATCCCTGAAGGACTGAGTGCTAGACTGGAACCAGGACAAAAGGAAACAGTTTATAGGATAGCATGGTGCTCTCTGTGGCAAACCTCTACACCCCAAGGTGGTCAAGGGATGACTAAGTAAGTATGTAACTAGTATTTCTACAGTACCCCATTCTCATACATTAAATTTTAATGACTTGTTTTCTAGCGCTTAAAAACTAAAGTATGATAAAAGTAAGATAAACGTTCTGCCACCTACCCCTTGATTTCCTGTCGAGTACACTCAGGGTTATACATAACACACTCTGGGAAACACTATTCTACAGGATGGGGTAACCGCCCCATGCCAATTCTTCTAATTTGCCTTTGAGGACATGCATAGCAGGTCAGAGTGTTACTATTCTTTTGTTCCATGTCTGAGCCCGGTAACACGAAACCGAGTGTGTAATAAGAAGGTAAACCCTCAACAACAAAATAGTACCTGTAATCCAGAATACTATTGGCGTCTTGGATCCGGTTACGATTATGAAGAGACAAGCCGGGTCTTTCATGGGATGTTTCATTATTATTACCAATATTCTTACAATGGATACTTCTTATAGACAGACAGACAGACGGATGTATGGATAGACAGCCAGACAGAAAAACTAGCAAGCTGATAGGCGGACAGGCAGACAGACAAGCAAGCAGGTAGGCAGACAGGCAGCGATACAGTTGGCAGACAGACAAATCCTTCTATAATACAAACAAGGTGCTTTTTACTTACCGCATGGACCAGCAGATAACAGGAAGGATAACTGTTTGAGAATAAACTGATGGTGGTTTTATTTTATCAATTCTTTTTACTTCGTTGCTTAGACAGACTGCCAGTTTGCACGTTGCACCTGTAGACATAAAAGGTTAAGATTAAATGTCAATACGGACAGATGGATGGATGGATGGTTGCATTGATATATGGGTGGATAAATAGGTAGATGAATAGATGGATGAATGAACCGACATTTAAACAGACCGACAGACATCAAACAGTCAGACAGCAGGCAGGCAGACAGACAGACAAATGTCTCTATAATACAGGGTGTCCATAAAAGAGTGTACCCTTTTCAAAAAATAATGTGGTACGACGATGCTTTCTATCACAAAAAGAAGATAATCTCTGCACGTTTTTAAGCATACCTTACAAAGACTCAAAAAAAAAATGTATCTATTTCTTTTTTGTTCACCTACTTGACCAGAGTGTTGAGAGACATGAAACAATTACCGGTTGCAACTCAACTGCGAAAGTTTCACTTGAAATACCCACTGCGCGCATGCGCACTTGTTTGAGACTTTTTAAGGTATGCTTAAAAACTTGCAGAGATAATTTTACTTTTGTGATAGAAAGCATTCTTGTACCATATCATGGGGCCGAGAAAACTTTTTTTTTGAAAAGGGTACAATCTTTTATTGACACCCTGTACAAACGAGCTACATTTTATTTACCACTGTAGCCAGCAGACAGACGTCAACGAACAATAAAAAAAAATTGCCGTACCTTGCAGATATGAACAGTATTCATTCAAGCTTAACTCACAAGCACCAACAATAATCAATACATATTTCACACAAGACATCTGTCCATTCAGCATCCGTAAGCACACACACGTTCATCATCATCATCATCATAATATGACAAAAAAACAAACAAAATAAAAACTTAGAATTTAAGTTGAAATAAAGTAATTTTTCCTTGCAACGGAACAATCTTTCATTATCATTATCATTATTTTATTTTGCCCTCCTTGTAGAGCGTGTAACATGTAACAACCATGCATCTCATTAAGATGTAACATCTGCACATCTAACTAACATCTTCATCATCAGTATTTCCTTCTGCCCTCCTTATAGAGCGTGTAACATGTAACAACCATGCATCTCATTAAGATGTAACATCTACACATCTCACTAACATCATCATTATTTCATTTTGCACTCCTTGTAGAGCGTGTAACATGTAACAACCATGCATCTCATTAAGATGTAACATCTACACATCTCATTAAGATGTAACATCTACACATCTCATTAATATGTAACATCTACACATCTCACAAACATCATCATCATTATTTCCTTGTGCCCACCTTGTAGAGCGTGGAGCATAGAGCCATCAATGTACCTGGTAGAGCGTGGAGCATAGAGCCATCAATGTACCTTGTAGAGCGTGGAGCATAGAGTCATCAATGTACCTTGTAGAGCGTGGAGCATAGAGCCATCAATGTACCTTGTAGAGCGTGGAGCATAGAGCCATCAATGTACCTGGTAGAGCTGGAGCATTGAGCCATCAATGTACCTGGTAGAGCTGGAGCATAGAGCCATCAATGTACCTGGTTCCTTTACAGGAAGCCTGCACCAACATTCGGGTGCTCGTGCAGCAGTGGTTTCTGTGTCATGGTGAGGTTGCCAGCCTCATGCACATCCTTACATTAATGGCCTTGTACGTCATCACCTCAGGGTACAGTAGTTCTATTTTGTTTATATCTGTTCACAGACTCCCATCAACTACAGGGACCATAACACTTGTCAGCCCCAGTTAAATGCCACTTAGTAGTTAATATTTTCCTCAGAGACTCCCATTAACTACAGGGACCATAACTCTTGTCAGCCCCAGTTAAATGTCACTTAGTAGTTAATATTTTCCTCAGAGACTCCCATTAACTACAGGGACCATAACTCTTGTCAGCCCCAGTTAAATGTCACTTAATATTTTCCCCAACGACTCCCATCACCTACAGGGACTACTACTCTTGTTAGCCCCAGTTAAATGTCACTTAATAGTTAATATTTTCCTCAGAGACTCCCATTAACTACAGGAACCACTACTCTTGTCAGCGCCAGTTAAATGTCACTTAATAGATGATATTTTGCTCAGAGACTCCCATTAACTACAGGGACCACTACTTTTGTCAGCCCCAGTTAGATGTTACTTAATAGTTAATATTTTCCTCATAGACTCCCATGAACTACAAGGAGCACTACACTTGTCAGCACAAGTTAAATGTCACTTAATAGTTAATATTTTCCTCAGAGACTCCCATCAACTAGATAGAGCAATACTCTTGTCAGCCCCAGTTAAATGTCACTTAATCGTAAATATTTTCCTCAAAGACTTCCATCAACTACACGGATCCAAACTGATGATGACATGCTGGTAGTTAATCTAGTTATCATCTTATATCCTCCACTCATCCCCCTTGAATATATTGTCGACTGTGGCCACCTGTTTGATCGTTGTCTCTGCCTGTGCCATCCATGACATTCGTCTCTTTATTCATCATATTAATCGTCTCTTAGTACATGCGAGAAGGTGTAGTAGCCTTATTCTTTCTCCTGCCCATCATAAAATATTTGGCACCCGGGGCGGATCTTACCTTTGGCACATCCCTGCCATAAAGAAAAACACTTGCAAACATATTTTTAACAGTAAGTACTATCATAATTGTGTCCAATGTCACCCCTTTCTTGGCTGTCACCCGGGGAGGACCATACCCCACCCCCCACACCCACCCCCTTTAGTAAGACACTGCACCTTACATTGAATTTGTATATTTTGTGAATGAAGCATGTTTTTTTGTAGCTGTATTGTTTTATGTTTTCTGGAAGTCTAAAGATCATATTATAAAGTAGTTGTGTTCTCTGTTTTGAATATAGCACTGCTAGGAGTTCAATTTTTGAAATTATTTCTTATTAATAAAAAATGCTGTGTGACGCGAGCAAATTGGCATTCTCAGAGTAAGCCCAAGAAAATAAGTTTGTGAACACTGGTTTTGGTTAAAATGAGAAATAGTGGGCCGTGGCCTTCGATGTCATCCTAATAAGTCACCTATGTCGTTAGGTTTAAGGTTAAATTTAGGATTCATAACTCTAAACCTGACAGCTTTTTACCGCGTCTCTCACCTATGTCGTTATGTTTATGGTTAGATTTAGGATTCATAACTCTAAACCTTACCGCTTTTTACCACTTTTCTGAATTCTTTTTTTAAGAATGTATCAAACCAGACAGTCCACTATTCTTCATTTTAAACAAATGGCTACGATGATGATGATTGATAGCTATCTATATGTAATAGTGTACTTAGTGGTAGTGAAAATGTGATGTCCATGTATTCCACTGTATACAAAAGTCTAAACTGGCTACGACTAACAACAGACAACTATCGGAAGTCTAAACTGTCTGCGAATAACTACAGACAGTTATCAGAAGTCTAAACTGGCTACGACTAACTACAGGCGGTTATCAGACGTCTAAACTGGCTAAGACTAACTACAGACAGCTATCAGAAGTTTAAACTGGCTGCGACTTACTACAGACATCTATCAGAAGTTTGAACTGGCTGCGACTAACTACAGACAGCTATCAGAAGTCTAAACTGGCTGCGACTAACTACAGACAGCTAAAACTTTGATATCTACGAAGTGCCCATAGCAACAAAAATACACTGCCTCCTTTCGTTTTGATCCGCGGCTTGTAAACTTGGGTGAATTAGGCGCGGAAATACAAACACTGAACTGTGTTCACAGCGTGTAAAGACTTAACGGAGACATCCGTCTGGCTAGGGTTCCGTTATATTCATTCATTCATTCATAACCCTCCACTCCCAAAGGAGCATAGGCCTTCAACAAACACATGCCAAGTCCTCCTGTCCCGTGCCATCATTTGACTTGTCCATATTTGTTGAAGTTTTTTGTGGTTTAAATTTTTTTACAGGATGGTGTAACCGGCCCCATGCCCAACCCTCCTTAGTCGCTTTTTACGACATGCTTGATAGGGGACAGTGTTACTATTCTTTGCTCCCCTTTCGGGCCCCGGTAACACACGGGTGTTCCGTTATATAAACATGTCAAATGTTATGAAAAGTGATTAAGTGTTCGGAATCGGAGTGGTCAAGAGGTATGGCGTCTGCCTCGTATTCAAGGAGTACCAGGTTCGAATCCCAGTTGAAGGATTATAATTTACTGACATTTTGTTTTCAGAACTAGTGGTCCTAATTACGTCATACTCCCCCCCCCCCCTGGTCTCAAGGGTAGTGAGGTCGGATGTCTAGCCTTCTCGGATAAGGGCGAAAAAATAGGATGTCCCGTGTGTAGGTTGCGCACGTTAAAAATCCCACAGCAGTTGGAAATCGTAAAGAGTAGGCTTATCAGGCCGCTGCCCTGTCAAAATTTAAAAATTAGGAAACTTACGCACCATAAAAATATTTATAGAATGTGTGATTCCTATAAAGTAACAATGGGATACTTGCCGGTGCTACGGAGTTCATGCACTGAGCTGAGTTCCTACTTGTGCGATCTAAGGGAGGAGATGAGAGCACTGATGGCGTTGTCCGTGAGCACTGTGATGAGATCCTCCTTTACATCCACATCTACAAGCTTTACGTCCATCTCTACAAGCTTTACGTCTATCTCTACAAGCCTTACGTCCATCTCTACAAGCTTTACGTCTATCTCTACAAGCCTTACGTCCATCTGTACATGCATTACGTCCATCTCTACAAGCTTTATGTCCATCTCTTTAAGCTTTACGTCCACCTCTACAAGCTTTATGTCCATCTCTACAAGCGTTACGTCCATCTCTACAAGCCTTACGTTCATTTCTACAAGCTTTACGTCCATCTGGACACGCTTTACGTCCATCTCTACAAGCTTTACGTCCATCTCTACAAGCTTTACGTCCATCTCTACAAGCTTTACGTCCATCTCTACATGCATTACTGTTGCGCACATATTCTTTTGTATGGAATTATGCGACGCACGGATTACTGTAGGTAGGAACGTAGGAAACAGTATGACTATTTGATATGAAAAGAATTGCTCTCTTGGTCTAAGTTAGACTACCCATGATTAATTTATACTTTTGTTGTATGGGTGATCTCTCTTGAATATCGATCTAGCGTATGAATGCTAGGTCTATGTCATTCCTCATTTGTTATGGCCAGAAAACAAATTGGTCTTGCTTATAATGTTTATGGCCCGGACATATATGTATTCCGTGTCTATTTAAGAAGATTCGGTCTTATATCGTATATTTTTGTATTTTTATGTCGGCCTATTTCTCGGTCTGACGCTAAGGGGTGAATAGGCTTTTCTACGCATGCGTCGAGAGTGTGGACAAAAACTGCCTGATGTCATGGCGGTGTGTTTCTGGGCTGGTCCTTTAGGGATGTTGAAAAGTGATCTCTGTGAATGATTTTTAGGAAGGAGATAGTGTCTCTGCAAGATCATATGGTCAGAGATTCTCCTAATGTTCTATATTGTGTTTATTCCTAAATCAAGGTAATACCAGACCCTTTGTTTTGATGAACTCTGTTTTGCTAGGCCTAGATGGCAAGCTTATCTTCGTACAGCTAGGATTGTTTGAATGCTGATGAAGATGACAGGTTATCCAACAGCTCTAAGGTATTTTCATGAAGCAACCTTATAGATTTCAGAACTGGATGGAAACCCATTGAGAACATTTATGTTCAGATTTTGAATTAATTGCGGCTCATCATTTATCCTCCTGGGTGAGTGAAACTCAAGGAGGTAGCCATTTTGAATTCCCGTTACCACAACGGATCATTGTCAAGAGAACAGAAAACAACTCTTATTATCGGACGATGATGCAGAGATCTTCCTATTATGGAAAATCCATTACTGTGGTTGAACATTGTTGCTATGAACTTTCGATGAATGTACAACTTAAGAAAACTTAGCCAAGAAAAGGTTCGATCAGTGAACCATTATTGATGTTTACATATTCATTTTCACTGACGCGTTCAGTCAGCTGAAGTATGAGGCGATAGTCCACCAGTACAGTGAATGCTTGACTTATATCGCCCATTATATTTATATGCTACGTGAAATATGTCTGATGTTGCCACCTACTATTCAAGAACCTAAAGATTTGCTGTGTCAACATGTACCTATGACTGTATCCGTGCTGTCGGAATGTGTGTCACCTTATTAAACATATGAAATGGTCAACATCAGTTCAAACATCATTGACTTGCATACGAGTGTATGAATGTACCATTACTAAGTTGTCAATTTCACCGAACATTCCATCATTCGCGTAACTGACACTTTACACCTTCACTCTATGTCAACACGACCTAGTCATTGTTATATATATATTGTGTGGAACTTTAATATACTTTAGGCCAGAAATTATTATCTATTAAAGTGGCAGTCAATTATGATAGAAACTGTTCCATAATTCTGGATAACTAAGCCTTATTTGCAACACTCTATCCACAACACATTCTATTCATGATATATATATATATATATATATATATATATATATATATCTATATATATATATATATATATATATATATATATATATATATATATATATATATATATATATATATTGAATGCTATATGTATTTATGTTTACATGTTATCTGTTTATATGAAATAGTTGTCTATATGTCGACTAGTTTAAGGTATACCGAGTAATATTGGTCTTATATTAGCGTTCTGTAGGGGCAATTTTCTTAATTGAAAATTTGCATGCAACATCGGTTGCTATTTTTTGTTAGCTGTGACGATATGTGCAGTTTTGTTTTCGTTATTTTTCGCTTTCTTTAGTTTTGTTTTGATTTCTCTATTTGACTTAGTTGATTTCTGCAATTGTTTTCATATTGTCTTGTATGCTTGTCCTTTGTTAATGTCTTTGGTTGACATATGATATGAGGTATATTTGAGTACACGTATGTTATAGTATAGACCAGAACTTTATTATTATTATTGTTGTACAAGGAAGTATACAAGACCTTTGTAAGGCTTGTCTCCCACAGAGATTGGGATTGTGAGCTAATTAATCAAGTTCATTGAGAACTTGTTCCTGTTTATTTGGAAATAGATTACATTTTTGTGTCAACTGATTGCTATCATTATTAGACATCATGTCTACTGTGGCAGCCCTGGTTGTATTATTAATCATCTATGGCAATGTCTGTCCAGGTTCGCTTACCTCTGTGGTTAGCTATAATATGCTGTATACCACACAGTCACACACACACAGCACGTGATGCGATAACGCCATAGTAATTTGAATAGTGTTTATTTAAATATGAAAGGATCATTGCTGTCTTCTCTGACCTCCACATTTGGTCCATCATAGAACATATAATATGTAAGTTCATTCTTTCCTCACTCTCTCTCGCTCAGTATCGAATCTACACCTTCTGACCTTTTAACCATCAGTGATCATGCAGGTGCTATAGTCTCTAGTTCTGTTCTTTCTTCCTTATAATTTCTTATGTCTATTGTTATCTATTATCTCAGTGTTCAGGTTATCTATTGGTAGACCGGGCTTCTCCGGGGATGTTGTTTTCTCTTTCAACACTGAAGAACAGGATTACTGTCTATATGAAATAAAGTTCACCCTACGTACCTTTTTCCTTTCTGAATAATATCTAACTCACACCGTTTCTCCTTCTGAACAAGAATTCTCCTATTCAATATTTCGGGTTAATCATTACCCAAAACTACTTCTTGTCCGTGAAATATTCATCCCTTAAACTACTTGAATAATGCCATTAACATGGCTGCTAGCGTACGTGCCATCCGCACACTAACTCACGCCTTCTGAACTGCCCGCTGAGAAAAGCGTGTTTCACCAAACTACTGTTCACCTCTGTCCTGCGCAACATTGTCCGCGCATCCCCTTCCTGTACTCTATCTGAACCGTCCCACCTCTAACTCTCCTTATTCCTTCCCTTTGACTGTAAATCGTTCTCTAACTGCCACACTACATTAGATTTCTTCATTGCACAAGGAAAATCCCTTGATAAGACTGGTAAGGAATTGGAGGAGTTTTCAACTGCTCAATTTGCCATGGTATTAAAGTCGGAAGAAAAGAAGCAAAAAGAGAAAAATAAATGGAAGGCAGAAGTTGAACAAAAGAAGATAGATGCTGAGAATTTAAGATTGCAGATGCAAGCTGAGGAGAGAAAAGCTGCTGCTGAGGAGAGAAAGCTTTAAATGGAAGAAAAAAGATTTGAAGCTGAACAAAAGAGATTAGACAGAGAAGCCGAACAAAAAAGATTAGAAAGAGAAGCTGAGGCTGAACAAAAGAGATTAGACAGAGAAGCTGAACAAAAAAGATTAGAAAGAGAAGCTGAGGCTGAACAAAAGAGATTAGACAGAGAAGCCGAGGAGAGTAAGGCAAAAAGAGAACATGAGGAAAAACTGTTAGCATTTGAATTAGAAAAATTGAAATTGACAAATATGAGTAATATTAATCAGCCATCTAGTGGTAATGGTAAACCCTTTACTTACAAGGTCAAGGTACCAGTGTTCAATCCTTCCAGTGACGATATTACATTCTGGCTGGATCGTTTTGAACGCTCTTGTCGAGCTCATAATGTGGAAAAATCACAATATGCTAACCAGTTGTCAGAAAATTTGAAAGGTGATTCTTTATGAATTTATTAGAGCAGCTTTATTGAAAAAATATCAATTAACTGAGGAAGGTTACCGTATTTTGTTTAAAAAAATGGTACCTGAATCAGGGGTAGAATTCTCAGAATACATTGCAAGGACACGTCTTACATTTAATCGTTGGATTGAGCTGTCCAAAACAGAAAAGACATATGAAGCGCTTATGAACTTGTTACTCAGAGACAAGATTATGTCAAGCATAAGTAAACCATTCCTTGAATTCTTACATGAGCGTAAACCCAAGACACTAAAAGAAATGGAAGAATATTGTACCCAATACGTCACGGCACATCCGGACGTAGCTTTTAGCAATGCTAAGGTTAAGGAAAGTATGCCAGTTGCTTCAGCAACACCATACAACCCTAATTATTCACACAAATTTCAGGGACCACAAAACAGATTTGATAAAAAAGGTAACCATGATAGGTATCAAAACCAAGGTAACCAATCATTTCAGGGTTCTTCTGTGAAGAACTGGAGACGAGCCGACAGCCCTCGATTCAGAGGTGGTCATAATTGTAGGAACTTCCGCAGAGGAAGTCATTATAGGAACTATCCAAGTTATCCATCATGGAGACAACAAGATCATAATTATAGAGATACTCATTATAATGAATATGATCATGGTAACCATTAGAATTATGACTCAAACCCAAATTGATGTTACAATAGAGGAAACAATAATGATTACAGAGGCAATAATAATCGAGGTAGATCCCAATACAAAAAACATATCACATTATCAGGCAAACTCTGCACAGCAAGAGTCACATGAAGCCTATAAACAGACTAAAGACGCTAATAATATGGCTTGTTCCGCTTTTGATTTTGGGAGAGCATCTCAGTGCCCCAATGCAAAACATTATTTGAACCAACTACGGTGTCCACTTTAAGTTGTGGCCATCCTCTTCCCGTTCTTCCTGCGTCAGTCGCGCATGATGGAAGAGGTTTTCTTGTCTTACATAAAGGTTTAGTAAATAACAATCCAGTCTCAGTTCTTTTTGATTCTGGATGCCCCACAATTGGTGTTAGGCAGTCACTTGTAGATCCTTCTCGTGCTACTGGAAAAGTAGTCAAATGTGTAACATTTGGTGGCACCTTAGAGAAATACTCTACTGCTATCATTAGGATTGCTACTCCTTTCTTTACAGGAGATGTACACGCATGTCTTCTGCCGAATCCGATCGCTGATCTTATCATCGGTCGTATTCACGGAGTCAAAGAATGTACTCCACAACAAATTTCCGTTTGGGAAAAACAAAATATGCAAACTGCTAATGCTGTAGTCACTAGAGCTCAAGCTCTTAATATGCCTAAAACTTCATCTACTGAAGATAATGAAGTGCATAACCAAGATAATCCCTTGGTAATTTCACGTGACTCGTTTATAAAACAGCAAGAAGATGATCCCACTCTAAAAAAATTCTTCACGCTAGCAACAAAAGGTGATCCAAATAAGGATACAAATCACAAATCTTGGATTACAATGAAGAATGGCGTACTTGTACCATACGTACAAGACTCAACTAAGTCCATTCATTCTCAAATTCTTGTGCCCAAAAATATGAGAGTTAAAATTTTGCAGCACGCTCATGATTCTCAGTGTGCTGGACATATGGGTTTTTCCCGTACTAAATCTTGAGTTCTTGCGTCTTTCTTTTGGCCTTTTGTGAACAAGGACATACGAATCTATTGTCGATCTTGTAAAGTATGTCAAGAAGTCAAATCCAAAGGTCCACGCCATGCTGCACCTATTCAGGCTGCAGACATTCATATTCGGCCATTTCAGAAAATGGCGATAGACATCATTGGTCCATTTAAGATCAAATCTGCTAGAGGACATCAGTTTATCTTAACGTGTGTGGACATGTGCACACGTTGGCCAGAGGCTATCCCTCTGAAGAGCATTACTACTGCTGACATTGCAGTTGCTCTTTGGCTTATATTTTCTCGTCTGGGATTCCCCGGAGAAATATTATCAGATCATGGCACCCAACTAATATCGGATACCATGTCTCAAGTAATGTCTACTCTACAGATAGGAAGATCTTTGAGTAGTATCTATCATCCTATGTCCAATGGGATGGTCGAACGGCTAAATAGAACACTTAAGAACTTACTAAAGAAGATAACTGAGGATCATCCTCAAGATTGGGACATGGTTTTACCCGCGGCCCTCTTTGCTTACAGAGAGGTCCCCAATGAACATACAGGTTTTTCTCCCTTTGAACTTGTCTTTGGCGCGCGACCGTGCGGCCCTATGTCTTTGCTTCATGATCTCATAACTGCTGATAATATTACCGATGACACAAAATCTTCTTTCGAATATGTCATTGCGCTGAGACAAAAGATTATCGAAGCATGCAAATTGGCAACTTCTTCTCCTGAATTTGCTAAACAGAAGGCAAGGCAATTTGCCAATAAGAAAAGAACCTTACGACAACTTTGTCCTGGTGACAAAGCATTTGTTTTGCTACCTTGTAGGGAAAACAGACTTCTTATTTCTTGGAAAGGTCCGTACGATATAATCTCGAAAATTTCCGATGTTGACTACATTGCCGATATTAATGGAAAGCATAAAACCTTCCACATCAATATGCTTACGGAATTCCATGAACGTCCTGATTATTTACAGCCTATTTTCCAGGCAACGGACGATTCACCAGTCCAACAGGGTCTCCTAATATAGTCCGTTGGACTCAAGAATGTCAATACTCTTTGGATAAGATCAAAACTATGTTTTCTACTGCACCTATTTTAGTGTTACCTACTAAAGATAAGACATTTGTTCTTCGTAGTGACGCTTCATCCACAGGGATTGGAGCGGCACTAATGCAAGAGTACTCTGAAATTCTGCATCCTGTGATGTATATTTCTCGAAAACTAAATGCCACAGAGAAGAATTACTCGGTCCTAGACCGTGAATTATTGGCTATGGTTTGGTCAATTCTTAAACTTCAAAGATTTCTTCTTGGCGCGCATTTCATTGTGGAAACTGACCAGAAAGCTCTTACAGCTATTCAAAGTAAAAATCTGAAGAGCGCGAGATCAACGCGATACGCGATTGCTCTTCAGCCTTTTCATTTTTCGGTGCGAGCTATCCGTGGCTCAGAAAAGGTGATGGCAGACATTTTGTCTAGATGCCCACATGATTCCACCTAACTGTTAGATCCTGAGGTTTCTAACAGGTTTAACTTTACTACAGTTTTTTTTTCTTTCTATATTAAAATATGTACACATATGTAATATATGATATACTTGATTGTATCACTACTTAGCGGTTCATTGATGAATATTCACCGCCGGGTCTTTTTAATGTTTTCTTCTGTGGTAATCATGAACTTAAGATATCTAATATGAAATTATTGGATAAACTATTGTATAAATTGTGGCATTGCCTGTAGTGTAGTAGGCGTTGGTGACACCTCTCTGGAAATATTTATACTTAGAAAAATACTTTCTCTGAGATCTTGAGATATATTCTCACTTGTCGTTTCATATGACGACGTAGCCTCACATTAGAAGTTATAATTGTTTGGAATGATTATCATCTGCGCATTGTTATTCGTGCGTTGTGAGCCGATTGTATGCTGCTCTTAGATGTATTTAAAAAAAAAAAGTTCCATTTTTTTCCCGGAGGGTGTGGTAATCTGTTGTGCACATATTCGTTTGTATGGAATTATGCGACGCACGGATTACTGTAGGTAGGAACGTAGGAAACAGTATGACTATTTGATATAAAAAGAATTGCTCTCTCGGTCAAAGTTAGACTACCCATGATTAATTTATACTTTTGTTGTATGGGTGATCTCTCTTGAATATCGATCTAGCGTATGAATGCTAGGTCTATGTCATTTCTCATTTGTTATGGCCAGAAAACAAATTGGTCTTGCTTATAATGTTTATGGCCCGGACATATATGTATTCCGTGTCTATTTAAGAAGATTCGGTCTTATATCGTATATTTTTGTATTTTTATGTCGGCCTATTTCTCGGTCTGACGCTAAGGGGTGAATAGGCTTTTCTACGCATGCGTCGAGAGTGTGGACGAAAACTGCCTGATGTCCTGGCGGTGTGTTTCTGGGCTGGTCCTTTAGGGATGTTGAAAAGTGATCTCTGTGAATGATTTTTAGGAAGGAGATAGTGTCTCTGCAAGATCATATGGTCAGAGATTCTCCTAATGTTCTATATTGTGTTTATTCCTAAATCAAGGTAATACCAGACCCTTTGTTTTGATGAACTTTGTTTTGCTAGGCCTAGATGGCAAGCTTATCTTCGTACAGCTAGGATTGTTTGAATGCTGATGAAGATGACAGGTTATCCAACAGCTCTAAGGTATTTTCATGAAGCAACCTTATAGATTTCAGAACTGGATGGAAACCCATTGAGAACATTTATGTTCAGATTTTGAATTAATTGCGGCTCATCATTTATCCTCCTGGGTGAGTGCAACTCAAGGAGGTAGCCATTTTGAATTCCCGTTACCACAACGGATCATTGTCAAGAGAACAGAAAACAACTCTTATTATCGGACGATGATGCAGAGATCTTCCTATTATGGAAAATCCATTACTGTGGTTGAACATGGTTGCTATGAACTTTCGATGAATGTACAACTTAAGAAAACTTAGCCAAGAAAAGGTTCGATCAGTGAACCATTATTGATGTTTACATATTCATTTTCACTGACGCGTTCAGTCAGCTGAAGTATGAGGCGATAGCCCACCAGTACAGTGAATGCTTGACTTATATCGCCCATTGCATTTATATGCTACATGAAATATGTCTGATGTTGCCACCTACTATTCAAGTACCTAATGATTTGCTGTGTCAACATGTACCTATGACTGTATCCGTGCTGTCGGAATGTGTGTCACCTTATTAAACATATGAAATGGTCAACAGCAGTTCAAACATCATTGACTTGCATACGAGTGTATGAATGTACCATTACTAAGTTGTCAACTTCACCGAACATTCCATCATTCGCGTAACTGACACTTTACACCTTCACTCTATGTCAACATGACCTGTAGATTTAACGCTGTGTAAGGTTGGGAAGTTGACCAGTATAACCACATAACTTACATTGGTCAGTAACGTCCAGTGATAAGCATAAAAAAGTAACGATTTCTTCAATTACGTCCATCTCTACATGCATTACGTCCATCTCTACAAGCTTTACGTCCATCTCCCTTAGCTTTACGTCCATCCCTACAAGCTTTACGTCCATCTCTAGAAGCGTTACGTCCATCTCTACAAGCTTTACGTCCATCTCTACACGCTTTACGTCCATCTCTACAAGCTTTACGTCCATCTCTACACGCTTTACGTCCATCTCTACAAGCCTTACGTCCATCCATACAAGCCTTAGTCCATCTCTACAAGCCTTTCGTCCATCCATACAAACCTTACGTGCATCTTATCAAGCCTTACGTCCATCTCTACAAGCGTTACGTCCATCTCTACAAGCCTTACGTCCATCTCTAAAAGCTTTACGTCCATCTCTACATGCATTACGTCCATCTCTACAAGCGTTACGTCGATCTGTACAAGCTTTACGTTCATCTCTACAATCCTTACGTCCATCTCTAAAAGCCTTACGTCCATCTCTACAGACCTTACGTCCATCTCTACAAACCTTACGTTCGTCTCTTCAAGCCGTACGTCCATCTTTACTAGATTTACGTTCATCTCTACTAGCCATACGTCCATCTCTACAAGCCTTATGTCCATCTCTACAAGAAATACGTCCATCTCTACAAGCTTTACGTCCATCTCGACTAGCTTTTCGTCAATCTCTATTAGCCATACGTCCATCTCAATAAGCTTTACGTCCATCTCTACAAGCTTTACGTCCATCTCTACAAGCCTTACGTCCATCTCTACAAGCTTTACATCCATATCTACAAACCTTACGTGCATCTCTTCAAGCCTTACGTCCATCTCTACTAGCTTTACGTTCATCTCTACTAGCCATACGTCCATCTCTACAAGCCTTACGTCCATCTCTACAAGAAATACGTCCATCTCTACAAGCCTTACGTCCATCTCTACTAGCTTTTCGTCAATCTCTACTAGCCATCCGTCCATCTCTACAAGCCTTACTTCCATCTCTACAAGCCTGACGTTTGGTGCCAAATACCAATAGTCTTAACCTTGATGATTCACATATATTGCAGTGTCATTCTCTAACAGGCAATCATTAATTGTTCTCAGTATATCTCCCTTATCCGTATCTAGTGTCCCCACTATGGGTGCTCTTGATGCTAGTCTGTCAGCTCTTTCATTACCGCATACCCCAGCATGACCTGGACTGTATACCCACACCAGCTCCTGTAGACTGGACAAGGAAAAAAGGTAAAAGATCCCGTTACACGCTCATTGAGGCATATTGGGAATATGGTGTTAGGCCCATATTTTCTTGACCGTTGGCACACTAGGGGTGATGTGATCAGCATCACGCCGGCCGCCTTAACCTTCCCAGAGCTGCACTGGTACCCATTTAGTAGACTTGAAGCTTATGTGAATGTTTTTCATTCATGCCGCAAGCAACCACTTTTAATCTTCCGAAGCATGGACTGAGAGTCAGACACAATGATGGTCTTTGTTAAAGAAGTTTCAGTTATCCATCTTAAGGCTGCAGTAACAGCCTTGACCTCCATTCTCATGCCGGTAGTTGTTATCTTGTAAGCCCCGCTATGTTCAGCGACGAGTCTGCCCTGCACCCGAGCAGAGAAGCCCCAACCGGATTTCTCACCATGGATCACAGACCCATCTGTATACACAATGGCATCATCATCCTCGGAATGATCATGTATCTGTTGATTAATTTCCAATTCTGCTTTTCCACTCCCCTAATGTCTACACTCTCTGCCAAGGCTGATGATGACATGCTGGTAGTTAATTTAGTTCTCATCTTATATCCTCCCCTCATCCACCTTGAATATATTGTCGATGGTGGCCACCTGCCTGATCGTTGTCTCTGCCTGTGCCATCCATGACATTCGTCTCTTAATTCATCAAATTAATCGTCTCTTAGTACATGCGAGAAGGTGTAGTAGCCTTATTCTTTCTCTGGCTCATCAGAGCCCCCCCCCCCCCACCCCACCCCGGGCACCTACATGGGACTTATTTTTATCTTCTTGTATATTGTTTATTTGTTTTATCTTTCGCTCCATTTTGTTGTGTGATGTCTTTCTATTTTCTCTTAATTATCGTTAATCGCTCTACAGCACTCATGTTCTTCTATTCATTCTCTAACCTCCGACCAGTTGATTTTTTTTTCTCTAGTTCTTTTCTCCTAATCTTCATATCTCTGTTTTCTTCTTGTTCTTTTCTTTATCATTTGCTCCATTTCTTCGCGATATTTCGCTCGCGCCAACAATCTTGAAATCCCAAGGACTGTGTGATGTGGTGCTCTTTCAACAACTTCATAGTGAAAGCAGACCGTGCAGACATCACTTTCAGTGGGCAGAACATTGAAAGGTAAGACAGAATAAATATCTGGGAGTAACGTTTGATCGTGGGCTATCATTCCAGTATTATGTCGAACTGATCATAGGGAACTGCCATCAATGGTACCTATACCTTGTAGCGGTATGGCAGCTTGCGTACCCTGACAATCCCCAGAGCTATGCCAGTGGGAGTTTTACTCCTGGTAGGTTCAACCAAGCTGGACTGGTCTGTGTGGGTAGGGGTCAGACAAAAGCTGGTACCCTGGTCCTCCAGGTTGGGGGTTTTAGCATAGGGCTGACACCCATGTCTATGTAAAAAAATAATGAAGTTACGGAAACAACATCAAATGAACAAACTTTGCTGCGGGATGGACATTCGGAGTCTGTGGCTCGTATGACTGTCAGTGGTGAAAGCCGAAAGGAAGCCACTGACATGAAAACGGATGTCCTGACCGCAAAACAGGATACAAGAATAAGATTTTGGAATGTCAGGACAATGTACGAGACGGGTAAACTAAGATAGGTCACGGCAGAAATGAGAAACTATAGGTTAGACATCCTGGGGATAAGTGAGAGCAGATGGACAGGGGCAGGAAAAGTTAAAACAGCAACAGGAGAAACAGTACTTTACTCTGGAAGAGAGGATTGACAGCACAGTGAAGGCGTAGCCATTATTCTACAGAAAGGGATAGAAAGGACATTACTGGAATGGAAACCCATCAACAACAGACTGATACGATTGAGATTGAGAGGGAGATTGACCAACACTACAATAATACAATGCTACGCACCAACGAATGATAGCGATGAGGAGGTCAAGGATAAATTCTATCAACAACTGCAGAAAGAAATGGAAGACACACCTAGATATGATCTTGTTATAGTAATGGGAGACCTCAATGCGAAAGTTGGTACACACAATACATATAATGAAAGAACAATGGGGAAATGCGGCAGCGGAATAGCAAACGAAAATGGGGATAAGCTAATAAGTTTCTGTAGCATTAACAACCTGGTCATTGGAGGAACACTTTTCCCACATCAGGAAATTCACAAGTTAACATGGGAATCACCAAATGGTCGGCACAGAAACCAGATAGACCACATCATGGTTAACGGTAGATGGAGACATGCATTACAAGATGTGAAGGTAAGAAGAGGTGCAGATGTGGGAAGTGATCACCATTTAGTAGTAGCAAAACTGAAAGTGAAACTAAGAAGGGCTGGACCAATTGTAACTACACAGAAAAGGTTTGACATCAGCAAATTGAAGGACCCCCTTACCAGAAAAGCTTTTGCGGCCGACATTAAGAAACGATATCAATTTGCCAAAAGCCAGGAAAAGACATTGACTGATGATATAGACCAGAATTTCAACACCATTTCAACAGTATATAAGGAAAGTAGCAAATCATGCTTAGGATTCCAGGAAAGGAAGAAGCAAGACTGGATAACACCAGAAACACTAAACACCATAAAGATGAGAAAGGAAATGAAAAGAAAGAAAACAGAAGCGAAGTCCCCCAGGTTAAAGCAACTGTACAGCCAGCTGGACAGGGAAGTTAAACGCCAAACCCGAGCCAACAAAAGGAATTTCCTAGACAATCTTGCAAAACAGGCAGAAGAGGCAGCACTGAGAAATGAACAAAGCACAGTATACAAAATAACTAAATTCATCAGCGGAAAACAAGGTGCAAACAATATTACATTAGTAAGAGATAAGCAAGGAAATCTCATCAAGACAGCAGAGGGACAGGAAACAAGATGGGCAGAGCACTTCAGAGAAACTCTAAACAAGGAAATACCAGAGACACAATTGAATGTTCCTGAGGCTGAAAACGATCTAGATGTAAATACAGACATTCAACGAAAAGAAGAAATCATCACAGCATTCAAAGGGTTAAAGAACGGTAAAGCTCCGGGCCATGATAACTTAAATGCAGAGCTATTTAAGACAGACCCTGAGCTAGCAGCAGAACTATTAGAACCACTATTTGCACAAGGTTGGAAAACGGGGACAACACCATCAGAGTGGAAGAAAGGAATAATTGTCAAATTGCCCAAAAAGGGAGATCTTGCAGACTGCAATAATTGGAGAGGAATCACTCTTCTCTTAGTTCCCAGCAAAATACTAGGCAGGATAATTATACAGAGAATTTCAAAGGCAGTAGACTACAAACTGAGGAAAGAACAAGCAGGATTTAGAAAGAACAGAAGATGTGTAGACCATATATTCACTCTCAGGAACATTATAGATCAGTGCTCAGAATGGCAAAGACAGCTTTACATAAATTTTGTTGATTTTGAAAAGGCTTTTGACAGCATACATGGGGACAGTTTATGGAAAATACTGAGGGCTTATGGAATTCCAAGCTGCATAGTGACAATCATAAAAAGCCTCTATGCCAACTTTACGTGTAGTGTTGGGCAGAGCAACCTAACCTTCGAGGTGAAGACAGGAGTACGACAGGGATGCCCCTTATCAACCACTCTTTTTTTAACAGTCATAGACTGGGTGATGCGCCAGACAACAGAGGGCAGTCCAAGAGGAATAAGATGGACTACATTTTCTACATTGGAAGATCTGGAATATGCAGATGACATTGCACTGCTGGCAAATTCACATCAACACATCCAGGAAAAAACGGATAGACTTAATAAATTCAGCCAGCAGGTGGGCTTGAACATCAATTTAAAGAAGTCTGAGGTCATGACGCTCAATGTGAGCAACCCTGAGCCCATATCAGTAAGGAATCAGCAATTGGTACAGACAGATACCTTCACATACCTAGGAAGCATAGTAACACCAGACGGTGGGGCAGGCAAAGACATCAACATCAGAATGAATAAGGCAAGAACAGCCTTCTTTAGCTTAAATAACATCTGGAAGTCCTCCCAATACAGCACAAGCACAAAATTAAGATTATACCAGAGTTGCGTGCTTTCTGTGCTTCTCTATGGTGCGGAATGCTGGAGAGTCACAGAGAAGGAAATGTCAAAATTGTCCTCTTTTCACACAACATGCCTAAGAAAAATTCACCGCATCTTTTGGCCGAATACCATCACCAACAAAGATCTGCTTACTCGTAGCAAGCAAGAGGACATGCACACCATCATAGCTGGCAGACGCTGGAGCTGGGTTGGTCATGTCCTCAGAAGAGACCCCGATGCCATCACAAGAACAGCTATGCTTTGGACCCCTGAAGGAAAGCGAAAGAGAGGCCGACCAAAAACAACTTGGCGGAGGACTGTGGAGGCTGAGATGCAAAGAATGAACCAGAGTTAGGGCACTGTACAAAGGATGGCCACCGACCGTGCAAAGTGGAATCAATTTGTTGTTGCCCTACAAGACGCCACTAGGCGTGATGGCCACTGACAATGTTAATGAGATGTCATATGAAGACATATTACTTAATATCTACACATATGAAGGATATAGGTTATACTAAGTGTAAGCACCAATGTAATTCAATTCACATAATGATACACTAATGAACCAATGTAATATCACTATGGTTATCAACCCTGGTCATGTTAGACCATACAAAGTTCTTCCTGTAGAAGTATTTAAAAGAATTAAAGTTTCAGTGAGTCACTAGCTCGCACATCATTGTTATTGATTTCCCGTTAAGTACTTATGCCGGAACGAAATAGTTCAGTGAAAAAATCCATTTTCCATCTATGTCGGTTGTCGATGTTTGTCTTCCATGCAATAGCATATACAGCACAGATACTATTGTTCATTCTGTACTTGAGAATTTTATAAGTATATATTGAAATATAATTTCTTTGTTATGTCCCTTTTTGAACTTAGTAATCAGTAATTTTAGTTACTTCCCTTTTTACTCAACGTTTGAGACAGTTAGTTATTGCAAAACATTTTGGAAATTGCAACAAAGTATCTGAACTGTACCGACTTGGATTGTCATACTGCCAAAAGTCATTGTACAACGTGTATGAAGTAGCGAAGTATTGTTCTTGAGCAATTGCATTAGACATCATATGACGAACGCTTGAATATATATCTTGATTTAGGATGGACAGTAATTCATCATCATCATGTTGCCTGGCATAGTGTCTCTAGTTTTTCAACCGGTATAAGTGCATTACAAAGCAATGTGGCTGTAATATCTGAAGTATGCACTATAGGAGTTAAAAGAAGGCATGTGCCTTAGTTCATGATGCTAACTTTTTGCGAAATAATTCCTGACTTGTCACAAAGGAATTAGTGTTATTATTGAGCATCAAAGTTGGATTGAAGCAGCATTTGCGGAGACAACTGGCGATAGCGGATGATTCACGCATCTGGATAGAACATCGGCCATCACGTTCACCTTTCCTGCGATGGGTTTAATCTGGTAATTATAAGGTTGAAGAGCCAGTGAGGCACGCGCTGCTTTAGCATTCTTGAATCTCGCTGTTTTCAGGTAAGAAAGTGCTCTTTGGTTCGTCTCGAGTGTGAAACTTGCACCAAGCAGGTAGCGTTGCAGTTTAGAGAAGCAGAACACAAGAGCCAGTAGCTCTCTCTCAATGACCGGGTAACGTTGCTCCGTCGGCATTAGCTTCCTGCTAACATAAAGTGTGGGATGTAAACAGCCCTTCCATTCTTGCAACAGCGAACCTCCAATGGACGTTTTTGAAGCGTCGACTCTAAGAATAAAATGTTTAGAAGGGTCAGGCAATCTCAATATAGGTAACTTGGAAAACAGACATTTTAATCTATTTAAAGCCACATGACCCTCTCGGCTAAAAACAAACCTATTTGGTGACTCTTTCTTCACCAGTGATGACAACACGGACGTATACTCTGCAAAATTAGGGATAAACTTGCGATAAAAGTTTAGGAGCCCCAGAATACTTCTAACCTGTTTTTTGGTCTTAGGTATATCAAGGTTTAGAATCCTAGAGATAGTAGTATCCTCTGTTTTCAAAAAACCTAATCCTACTTTATAACCTAAAAATGAAATCTCCTGAAATCCAATTTTAGTCTTAGATGGACGTGCAGATAAATTATGACGACGTAGAGTGGTAAGTAAGGATTTAATACCCTCCAAATGTTCATCCCATGATTGATGAAACAGACAAATGTCGTCAATGTAAGTAACTAGGTCGTCTCTGTCAGCGAAGAGTCGTCTCATCATGAGAACGAAGGTCGCAGGTGCGTTAACTAAACCAAAAGACATATAATTGAATTGAAAGAGTCCTAATGGAGTAGCAAATGCAGTATAAGGCTAGGATCGTTCCGTTAATGTCACTTGGAAATAACCTTTAGACAGATCAAATTTAGAGAAAAATGAAGCTGTAGCTAGTCTATCCAATAAAGACTCCAACACGGGAAGTGGTTCCGCGTCGTGGATGGAGATCGAATTTAGACGTCTAAAATCTATGCATATACGTATAGATTTGTCTTTTTTCCGGATCAAAACCATCGGAAAACTATAAGGGGAATGAGATGGAGAAATGACATTTAATTTCACCATTTGTTCTAGTTCCTCCTTAACCTGACATTGTAAATGTATAGGAATAGGGTAAGGTTTCAACTTAATTGGTTGAAAGTCTGTCAGAATAATATCATGTTCGATGATATCAGTGTGTCCTGGGACATCAGTAAGGACATCAGCAAAAGAACGTAAGATTGAAGTAACCTGTTCTTTCTGGAAAGAAGATAGAGTTAGTGATATATTAACATCTTTCCAACTTTTAGTAGACAAGTAGTGAAGACTAGGTAATACTAATAGTTAGTCATTACCATCAGTCAAATCAGAATTTTCTTCCTGTATGACAGCCAAAGAAGAATGACGACAGACAGATTGATCAAGAGCTTCAAAGACTGGTCTTAGATATGGTGGACGTGTATGAAACTGCTGTAACATATTGATATGAAAAGTTTTCTCTTTTCCCTCTACTGAGACAATATAATCAACATCAGACAGTTTCTCCACAATCCTGCAAGGTCCTCTCCATGAGACTAATAATTTGTTATCTCTCCTGGGTAATAATACGTAAGCTTCATCACCAGGCCAAAGTTGGCGTAATTTGCGGTTTTGGTTAATAAATAACCTCGCCCTAAGCTTTGCCTTTTCAGATGAACCTACTGCTATTTGGCATGCGTCTATTATTTTTTTCCTCAAATTGACCACATACTGATATGAGGTCTGAACCTCCTTGTTCATCTCAGCACC
The DNA here is from genome assembly GCA_024509875.1 of Oreohelix idahoensis. NCBI lineage: Eukaryota > Metazoa > Mollusca > Gastropoda > Stylommatophora > Oreohelicidae > Oreohelix > Oreohelix idahoensis. The sequence goes on along the minus strand of JAMPIV010011844.1, from coordinate 40,851 downwards.
AATTAAAAGTTGTTTTAATATAGACATTGGGCATCGTGGTCTGGCGCCAAAAACTAATTCGAATGGACTAAAGCCTGTATGTTCATTTTTTATCTCTCGATACGCAAATAAAATAGCTGGCAGGACTCTGTCCCAATTTTGAGGATATTTAATTGTAACCTTATGTAGCATTTGTTTTAAGGATCTGTTGAGGACTTCTATTTTCCCGTTAGACTGAGGATGGTATATTGAACTAAGGGATCTTTGAATCCCAAACATATCCATAACCTGTTTCATAGCATCAGAAACTAACTGAGTTCCTCTATCAGACAGGATGTTTTCAGGAAAACCTATTCTACTAAAAATCAAGAATAATGCATCAGCAATATCTACCGTGGTGATGGTTTTTAAAGGAATACCTTCTGGCCAGCGTGTGCACATATCTATGCAGGTCAACACATATTGATGACCTCTGGCTGATGTCACCTTTAAAGGGCCAATAATGTCAATGGCCATCTTTGCGAAGGGACGCAAAGAAATATCAGATGCTTGAATGGGCGCATCATGTTTTGGTTTTCTGGTTGCTACACTTTGGCAGATGGTACATGTACGACAAAATAATTTGACGTCTTTCGTAATTCCGGGCCAAAAAAAAAATGACAAAACTCTTTGTTTTGTTCTAGCAACACCTAAATGTCCTGCACATTCAATGTCATGTGCATGTCGTAAAATGAATGGTCGAAAACAAGCTGGTACCATAATCTGTTTCTTTAAGGAATTAGCAAATTGATAGTTTCTTACTAAAATCCCATTTTTGATAGTATACCAGTGTTTTGCACAGTCATCTATCATTACATCATTCAAATGAGCAATATGAAAATATTTTTTTAAGGAAGTATCATCTTTCTGTCTTTGTATAAATGTTTCCTTATCAATGAGCTCCATCTGAAATAAATTGTCATCATCAGTATTCACATCATTCATTACCTTAATATTATCATTATTTTCCTGTTGATAATGAATTATTTCATCATTATTATTTTCCTTTTCTTCTTCATCTTCTGAAGTGATATCTTCAGTTATATCTTCAGGTAACACATCAATGACTGGTTTGTGATGATTATTGTCCATGCGAGACTGAGCTCTGGTAGTCACAGCATTTGAACATAATAAATGTTGTCTTTCCCATATTTCAATATCTTCCTGTGTACATTCATGCAATTTAGGTATGTTTCCCATAATAATTCCAGCAATTGGATTGTCCAAGAGGCATACCAGTGTTCGTCCTGTAAAATAAGGTGTGTTCAAAAACACCTCTGCTGTGGGGTAATATTCCACAGTTCCTCCAAAAGTTATGCATTTCACTTGTTTTCCTGTATAATCCACCTTATCAACCAAGGCCTTGCGCACACCAATAGTGGTTGCACCAGTGTCTCTGAGTAAAGATGCTAACTTATTATTGACAAAAACTCTGTTCAAGATCAATGAACCAGTACTTTCAAAAGATGACATGACTGGGAGAGTGTGTCCGCATAATAATCTTGGCACTCCTTGAGGCTGAAATAAAGAATTGCAATTTGTGCAGTTATCACTATTTGCTAAGTCTACACTGCATGAATTTGCATGTGCTACAATATCATTATGGTTCTGATTATTATCATGAACAATGGCATTGGTACTTTCCGTGTTTCTTGATTGTCTGGAAGTATTGTTATGATAAGATCTTTTATTTGCATTTTGATCATTTCCTCTATAAAATGATTTCTGACCTCTATTTGATTTTGAGTTATATTCTCCTCTATTTTGCCAGTTATTGGACTTAACTGAGTTTTGTGGATAAAAGTTATCCTCCTGATATGAATTCCAATGTCTTTGAGGTTGGTATTTATTAAAATTGTATCTACCTCTATTTTGACTGTAATTATGTGATGGTTTAAATTTTTGATTCCTATCTATGCTGTTTGATCTATACCTAGGTGCATTGTCTTGGGATGACCTGACCGATGCAGCTGGTAATGAGTCCCTTACATTGTTTTTCCTCAATACTCTATTAGGATGTGCAACTTGATATTGACGTCCTAGGGTCTGTAATTTAGTTAGGTTCTCTGGTTTTCTTTCCTGCAGGAACGCAAGAAAATCAGAACTAATAGATGACAAAACCTTGTCTCTTAGAATTAAATCTGATAAACCCTCAAAAGTTTTTTTCAGTCTTGGATAGTTCAATCCATCTAGAAAAATTTAGTTTAACAGCTGAAATGAATTCAGTGAAATCTTTTCCAGAATCAGGGTACAAAGACCGAAATTTCTGACGATAGCCCTCATCATCTAATTGATACCTCTGCAATAAACTCACCTTAACAGCTTCATAATCCTTTCTAGTCTGGTCATCCAAAGTGGAGACTACAGTTAATTGTTCACCAACCAATAAATTCATAAGTCTACATGTCCATGTAGGTTTGTCAATCTTATATTCTTCACAATAAGTTTCGAATCTATTTAGGAAGCATGAAATATCATCTATGGATGCATTAAATTTTGGCAAATTAATCCTTATGGCAGTAGTATGATCTTTATTTTTATCTTCACCTACCCCAGGATGCAACAGTGGTTGTTGTAATTTTAGTTTTTCCAGTTCAATCTCAGCTAGTCTTATAGTTTGAGCTTGTTGAGATTTGATCTCTTCTTGAGCTTTCTCCTCTTGAGATCTGGCATAAGCTAATTTTTCCCTTTCAAGAGCCAATTCTTCTGATCTCCTTTTTTCAGCTAATTCTTCTTTACGGAGCTCTTCTTGTCTCCTTAATTCTTCCTTATGGAGTTCTTCTTGTCTCCTTTTTTCTTCTTTATGGAGTTCTTCTTGTCTCCTTTTTTCAGCCAATTCTTCTTTGCGAAGTTCTTCTTGTCTGTTTACTTCTTTATCAATATAAGCTTGCAAAGCTGGACCTTCCAAATGTGGTGAAGTGGGATGTTATAAATACTTATAGGGAACTTAGTGTACTGACTGAGATCAGCTGTGAAGGTATCTATATCTATTAAGAGGAGTGTATTATAGATAACCTTACTTGCTACCACATATCTATATATCTCAGTCAGAATTATTCTGGAATAGTGTGATGCTACGTTATGTGTCTAGGGTATGAGTATGGTGAAGTGTAAGTCACAACAACAGACAGATAAACAATTTAATTTAATCCACTACTCTTGACAACACTGTGACACTCACATACATATAACACTCTACAAAGATATCTTAAAAGAGTCACTGATAAACTTTCAAATAACAATATGTATTCATTACTGGCATGAATGAATATGTGTCCTGATTCAACTACAAGGGAACCAGGAATCACAATCAATTTAAATTACAAGTTATGTACAGAATGTATTTAATATGAATATTGTAGTGACATATATTATTACAAATGTTCTATGTGTGTCAGTTGTGTAGTGGTAAAATGAGGTACTACTGGTTTTGTTTTGTTCAAGCTCTGTTGGTATTTGTCATCATGACTTCAATAGTTTGTCTTTAGGGACTAGTATTTGAGATGTTCACAGTTCCTGATTTTAAGACAAGTAAATTCCCCTCTTAATGTTAATTTTATAAAGTCATTTCAAGATGAGGGGACATAATGTTGAGCTCAGCTGGCCAAGTTAGCTTATCTGGCGTGATGGCGGCAGGAAAGGACTCCTCTGCTCGAATTCTCCTCTGGGCTCTGGAGACACCTCACTGATAGCTAAAAGGACCAAGGAGTATGCTGTCCGACACTGGATTCAGCAAAGCTCTGACTAGGTGCTGCTCAGTACCATCAAGACCACTGTCCCACAATTCATACGAATAAACACAGATACGTTGATTAGCAATGAATTCTGGCACAAACTGGCACAAATTCCCATCTGCTTATCTTCCAGGCTTTTATTTAGCCAAATATATGCTGGCTTCAACGCACTGATGCTTTATCAAGCTATTTTAAACAAGTGGTTTCGAACTAACGTTCCCAAGTGTGTATATCAGCGAGTCTGACCAATGAGCCCCGTTTCGACAAGTGTTTGAAAAAATGTTACCTTTCCCCGTTTCCCCTAACAACCAAGATAGTATTTATAGCCCGACCAATCGTGGTTAGGCTTTCATTTGTTGCGCTCCAATCAATTTGGAGTTTACATGGTAGGCTATTTCTGTAACGTAAATTTTTTTCAAACACGTTAAAAAAAAATCTTATGAGCAGAAATGATTTTATGCTGTCAGGCACCCCCAATATTTTATTTTGGGTGTAATTTATTAATTCCTGGACTATTTGCGTAACGTTTTACATATTATTTGTCAGCAAGCCCTAAGGAACCCAAAAATACAAATTTAAAGGAGCTACGTGGCTGCATTCAAAATATGCAATTTCTTCTACCTCCTGTTTCGAAGATGTGCTGTCTGGGTACTGTTATGGTCTCAACCGTAAACCCATCTAATGTTATCTTTTCTAATAAGAGTTTTTTATGATTTATAAACCTAACTCTGGGAAAGGGTAGTGTATTTTATCACTGTCCGTCTGAAAAAAAATTAGTGCATGTAGACTTACACGCGTGATGCATGAGTTCCTGATTTTCAGCCCTCCCCTCTCTCTTTATCCTTTTGTCCATCTGTTCGTTCGTTTTGGTAACGCAGTATAATTAATGTTAGGATTAATTTAGGTCATTACGCAGTACGTCTCAATGTTTTTCTTAGAAATGCAGCACACGTTTCATTGAAGAAGGCGGGTAATAATACAGTAAGCTTTTATATCAACGTGAAAGCGTTACAATTTGCAGACGAAGCAGAAAACAAGGGGGATTTCGAGTACATTCTGTGTGACAGCACTGTTATTTTACCATTGCTCTTCTCTTTATTAATTTTATTTGTTAGGCTTCATATTTACCTAATAATTTATATATGTGGATTAGAATATTTCATGACACCTCCCCTCTTAAAACAGACATTATATGTCAGTCCTTTATTCTATATAGGCCTACACATAGAGAAATTTATTATTATTTCTGGGGTTTACGGTGATTCTCATCACACGGATGGCGGCTTAAAAAATCCGCTCCCAAATTTGTTTTTCCAGATATATACTCAATGCTAAAATTATATGGAGCCAGAAGCAAAGACCATCGGAGTAACCTAGAGTTCTCATGCTTAGCCTGTGCTAAAAACGATAAAGGTTTGTGATCTGTTTGCAACTTAAATGCCTTCCCATATAGATAAATATTGAATTTCTTTATTGCCCATATTACTGCAAGACATTCTTTTTCGCTAGTTGAGTAGTTGATTTCAGCTTTATTCAACTTTCTGCTAGCATATGCCACTGGGCTTAATTCCCCATCCAATGCATCTGATTTCTGTAGTAGAGTTGCACCTAGCCCAATATTACTTGCATCCGTCCTTACTATGAATTCTTGACTTAAGTCAGGTAATTTCAAAATGGGTTTACTTGTGAGCTTTTCCTTCAACTCTTGGTAAGTCATTTCACATTGTGGAGTCCATGTAATGCGATCTGGATGTCCTTTACGTGTCAATTCAGTTAACGGTGCACATATGGAATTAAAGTTTTTGATATACTTCTGGTAGAAACCACATAAGGAGACAAAGGATCTCACGTCCTTCTTGGTTTGTGGTCTCGGGGCTTTCTGTAGTTTCTCTAAATTCTTTGGGTCAGGGGTCATGTTTCCCTGATAAACTGTGTGTCCCAAAAATTCCAATTCTTTACATCCAACGCAACATTTGGTTGGTCGGGCTGTTAAATTTGCCTCCCTAACTCGATTAAACAGCATGTTCAGAGAGTCAATGTGTTCCTCAAATGTTTCTGTTGCTATAAGGATATCATCCATAAAATTTGTTATACAGGGATTATTCAGAGGATCCAATAATTTTCTCATCATTCTAGAGAAGACACTAGGCGCATTCTTCAATCCAAATGGCAATCTATTAAACTCATAGTGTCCTTCTGAGGTACTAAAAGCTAGGTATGGTCTAACCTCAGGCTTTACTGGAATCTGATAGTATCCTTTACTCAGATCCACTTTTGAGAAATATTTAGCTTTATTTAGTCTGGCAAACAGCTGATTTGTATCCGGCAATGGATCCACCTGTCCTTCTGTAATAGCATTCAGTCTCCTGTAATCTATACAGAGTCTATGTTCTCCAGAGGGCTTCCTTAAGAGTACCACCCCGGAACTATACGAAGACTCACTGTGCGAAATAATTCCTTCCTTCAACAGATAGTCTATCTCTTCCTTCAAAGCTTTTTCCTTAGCAAACGGAATCGAATATGGTTTCATACAGACAGGTGTGGAGTCTATGAGTTTCATATCATATTCCAATAGGTTTGTATGCCCTGGTCGGTCTGTTAACACCTCTGCATGATTATTTAGAACCTGTTGCACTCTCTCTTTCTGAGTTTTCGTTAAATGTGTACTGATTTTCACCTGTGCTGCTGTCTCACAGGGGTGTAATGGATATTCAAATGATGAAAGTGGTTCCTTTTTCATCTCCATGGCGATGGACAAGGTCAACAAGTGTGTCTCTTCCTGATGTTCTCTTTCCAAATATTTCTTCAGGAGATTCACATGATAGATTTTTTCTTTCCCCTTCTTATCTATCTTATAATTTGTTCTAGACACCTTCTCTAGAACTGTATATGGACCCTGCCATCCAATTTGTAACTTATTCTGACTCCCGGGCAAAAGAAGCAGTACTTTCTCTCCCACAGCCAAATTTCTGTCTTTCGCCTTCCTGTTATAATAGGCAGCATGTTTCTTCCTGGCTTGTTTCAAATTTTCATTGGCAAGTTTCCAGCCAGTTTTTAACCGAGTGGTCAGCTCATTCACATACTGGTATGAAGATGTAATGTTTTCCTCTGCCTTTTCATCAGTCCACGTTCTTAACATAGCTTCGAGTGGACCTTTTATTGGCCTTCCAAACAATAATGTTGCCGGGGCCATACCGGTTGAACTATGGGGTACCTCCCGATAAGCAAAGAGGGCGGCGTGCAGGTACTGGTCCCATGTATCTGGTTTTTCGTGTGCCAACTTTCTCAGGATCGACATTAATGTGCCGTTAAATCTTTCCACTTGGCCGTTCCCTTGGGGATGATACACACTACAATGGAAGTGTTTGGCCTGGAAGATCCTGAAAACTTCTTCAGTTAGTTTCCCCTTGAACTGAGAGCCATTATCAGTCAAGATTTGATTGGGAAAGCCTAACCTTGTGAAAATTGTGAGCAATGCCTCTGCCACATGTTTTGAATCAATCGATGACAGGGCTACTGCCTCTCCCCACATAGAACAAGTGTCCACCAGAGTCAGAATGTAGCTGTTCCTTCTCTTGGTTCGGGTGAGAGGTCCCACAAGATCCACGGCAACTCTCTCAAAGGGTGTTCCCACTATGGGCATTTCCCCCAGAGTTGCTGGTGCAGTCCAATGTTTAGGTGCTACTCGTTGGCACTCTGGACAGGATTTTACATATCGTTTGATATCTTCAGTTATTCCTGGCCAGAAATAGTGACAAGCTATTCGCTGTCCTGTTGCGCTGATTCCCATATGACCACTGAAGGGAATCGCATGCCCTAGTTCCAACACTTTAGTCCTATATGAAGTGGGAAGGACCAGCTGTCCGTGAGCATTGGATTCAGATCCAGCCTTCCTATATATCAATTTGTTCTTCATATAAAACTCTCCCTTGCCTGGAGGTGTATGAGATTTGGGCAACTTCTTGAAACATGGCTTGAGTGTTTTGTCCTCAGCCTGTGCCTTCCTCATCTCATCTGGGTGAGTATTTATGGGATTATCCTCCTCCTTCTTTGTCTGTGATCTGGTCTGCACTGTTGCCAATATCACAGGTCTCTTGGGATTCCCCAAGAAGACATATCTACACCCCAATATTAGAGGGTAGATTGGCTCATTTATCACTGCTGCTTTTATGATTCCTTCCACATATCGCGTTTTCACTTTTATTCGGGCGACGGGAAGTGTCATGGTAGCTACCTCCTTGGTTGCAGTTTGAATCTCCACTGTTTCTGTGGTGTATTGATCGGCCTGCACCAGGTGAGAACTCACAACGGAATCGTAATCTAAACCGGTATCATATAAACATCTTATAGTGACACCATTACAAATGACATCTTCACACACTGGGGGGTGGTATGGTTCCTGTAATTCTTCAGGTTTGCCCTTCTTTTCCTTTTTCCCCGATGTCATAGCAGCTAAATGAGGAGGTTTCCTTCTACAATGGTCAGTGTCATGATTGTTCATCTTACAATTTTTACACCACCTTTTTCCTTGGTTGAAAGATTTTCTTTCATCATATTTCCTTTCATCGAATTGTGGGAATTTATTTTTATTGTCATACCGTGGCCTATCAAATTGGTGCTTACCTTTATTTTGATCCCTAGGATCAAATTTATTAAAGTTCTGTGGTGCCCTAAAGTTATCCACCTGTTTCTTTTTATTACCTGTTACCTCTGCTTGAGCTGCTTGATACCTTTCAGCAACATTTAGCAACTCACCCAGCCTCTCTGCACCTTGTTCCATGAGAAACTTTCTCAGGTCTGGAGCCATGGACTCTCTTAGTTGCTCTATAAGGACCATTTCCTTAAGATCTTGGGTTTTCCCCAGAGAAGTCCATTTCTCCAAGTATGTCTCGATTCGTGCAGAGAACTGGTGATAGGTTTCACCTGACAGTAGTTTAGCATTCCTAAATTTTTTCCTGTAAAACTCTGCATTCTTTTCATACCTTAACAAAAGAGCCTGCTTTAGCATGTCATAATTTTCCTGATCACCTCTGCTCATTTTTGCAAAAACTTCATAAGCTGCCCCACGAAGTCCCTGAGATAACTTTAAGCTCCACCTTTCTCTCTCTAACCCATACGTGGTAGCTAATAGTTCATACCTATTTATATAGCTCTCAATATCATCGTCTTTCTCAACAAAATGATCTAAATGAAAGTTCATAGCTGAGGTTGAGGCTCCCTGAGTAACCGTAGCATCAGAGGCAAAGGGACTGGCACCATTTTCAGGAGCATGGCCTTGAAACTCAAACTCCCTTAGTCGTAACTCATGTTCCCTTTGTAATCTCTTCTCCTCCTTTTCTGTTTCCCTCTCTGCAGCTAATCTCTTCTCTTCTCTTTCTGCAGCTAATTTCTTCTCTTCTCTTTCTGCAGCTAATTTCTTCTCTTCTCTTTCTGCAGCTAATCTTTTGTCTTCTCTTTCTGCTTCCAATTTCTTAGCCTCTTTGTCAGCCTCAATCTGCAACCTCTTAGTCTCAGCCTCAGCTTGCAACCTCTTAGTCTCAGCCTCAGCTTCAAATTGTAACTTCTTAATTTCCCTGTCAGCCTCTAACTTTCTTTCGGCTTCAAACCTTCTTTCTTCGCGTTCAATAAATTTGTCACATTCCGTAGTAACATAGGCAACCATAACTTGCCCATCTAATCCTAACTCTTTTGCAGTCTGTACAGCAGCAGATCGAAACTTGGCCAGGTCCGCCATTGTCTATCAGGTAAATTTCTACAATGTCTAACCAACAATTTAATTTCTAAGTATATCTAATGGACAACACAGGCACCGTGAGCTCAACCTTATTTAATTCCACCCAAGGATACCTTTTAATTCTTATATTCCCTGAAGTGAATTACCCCCAATATTTTTAATAGTTAAAGATTCAAAATCCCAAGAGCGAGACCCCAATATATGTGGTGAAGTGGGATGTTATAAATACTTATAGGGAACTTAGTGTACTGACTGAGATCAGCTGTGAAGGTATCTATATCTATTAAGAGGAGTGTATTATAGATAACCTTACTTGCTACCACATATCTATATATCTCAGTCAGAATTATTCTGAAATAGTGTGATGCTACGTTATGTGTCTAGGGTATGAGTATGGTGAAGTGTAAGTCACAACAACAGACAGATAAACAATTTAATTTAATCCACTACTCTTGACAACACTGTGACACTCACATACATATAACACTCTACAAAGATATCTTAAAAGAGTCACTGATAAACTTTCAAATAACAATATGTATTCATTACTGGCATGAATGAATATGTGTCCTGATTCAACTACAAGGGAACCAGGAATCACAATCAATTTAAATTACAAGTTATGTACAGAATGTATTTAATATGAATATTGTAGTGACATATATTATTACAAATGTTCTATGTGTGTCAGTTGTGTAGTGGTAAAATGAGGTACTACTGGTTTTGTTTTGTTCAAGCTCTGTTGGTATTTGTCATCATGACTTCAATAGTTTGTCTTTAGGGACTAGTATTTGAGATGTTCACAGTTCCTGATTTTAAGACAAGTAAATTCCCCTCTTAATGTTAATTTTATAAAGTCATTTCAAGATGAGGGGACATAATGTTGAGCTCAGCTGGCCAAGTTAGCTTATCTGGCGTGATGGCGGCAGGAAAGGACTCCTCTGCTCGAATTCTCCTCTGGGCTCTGGAGACACCTCACTGATAGCTAAAAGGACCAAGGAGTATGCTGTCCGACACTGGATTCAGCAAAGCTCTGACTAGGTGCTGCTCAGTACCATCAAGACCACTGTCCCACAATTCATACGAATAAACACAGATACGTTGATTAGCAATGAATTCTGGCACAAACTGGCACAAATTCCCATCTGCTTATCTTCCAGGCTTTTATTTAGCCAAATATATGCTGGCTTCAACGCACTGATGCTTTATCAAGCTATTTTAAACATGTGGTTTCGAACTAACGCTCCCAAGTGTGTATATCAGCGAGTCTGACCAATGAGCCCCGTTTCGACAAGTGTTTGAAAAAATGTTACCTTTCCCCGTTTCCCCTAACAACCAAGATAGTATTTATAGCCCGACCAATCGTGGTTAGGCTTTCATTTGTTGCGCTCCAATCAATTTGGAGTTTACATGGTAGGCTATTTCTGTAACGTAAATTTTTTTTCAAACACGTTAAAAAAAAATCTTATGAGCAGAAATGATTTTATGCTGTCAGGCACCCCCAATATTTTATTTTGGGTATAATTTATTAATTCCTGGACTATTTGCGTAACGTTTTACATATTATTTGTCAGCAAGCCCTAAGGAACCCAAAAATACAAATTTAAAGGAGCTACGTGGCTGCATTCAAAATATGCAATTTCTTCTACCTCCTGTTTCGAAGATGTGCTGTCTGGGTACTGTTATGGTCTCAACCGTAAACCCATCTAATGTTATCTTTTCTAATAAGAGTTTTTTATGATTTATAAACCTAACTCTGGGAAAGGGTAGTGTATTTTATCACTGTCCGTCTGAAAAAAAATTAGTGCATGTAGACTTACACGCGTGATGCATGCGTTCCTGATTTTCAGCCCTCCCCTCTCTCTTTATCCTTTTGTCCATCTGTTCGTTCGTTTTGGTAACGCAGTATAATTAATGTTAGGATTAATTTAGGTCATTACGCAGTACGTCTCAATGTTTTTCTTAGAAATGCAGCACACGTTTCATTGAAGAAGGCGGGTAATAATACAGTAAGCTTTTATATCAACGTGAAAGCGTTACAATTTGCAGACGAAGCAGAAAACAAGGGGGATTTCGAGTACATTCTGTGTGACAGCACTGTTATTTTACCATTGCTCTTCTCTTTATTAATTTTATTTGTTAGGCTTCATATTTACCTAATAATTTATATATGTGGATTAGAATATTTCATGACACCAAATTAAGTTCCTTCCCAATCTTCAATAAATCCTTTAATGAAGTCATGGTTGCTTATTCTTGTGTTTCTCAATAATACACAATATTTTAACTTTTATATATATGAATATGTCAGCTATATATTCAATTTATAATTGCAATAGTAGATGTATTCAGATAAACAATATGGAGTAATGAAAAAAATAGAAACCACAACAAGTAAGAACAGCAAGACAGTGTTCGAGCAACTAAAGGAAATACAAATGGAAAACAAAGGAATAACTATAATATATTTATGAATTAATTTAAACTAAAGCTCTAGTACAAATAGACAAGACAAGACGCATATCACAACAATTATGACATCTATGAAATAAATGATAGTCAGATGAGAATAGACAATATTACAAACAATAATGCAACGAACTAAATAAAATATAACAATGACAGTACTTATGAGAACAAACAATAGATAAACATGACTACACAGCTAACAAAAATGGATCTGTTAATATCAATAGAGGCAAACTTTTATACAACCAGCAGAGTATGCTGGGTCCTCTATCTGAATCACACAGATACTGCCCTATAGAACGCTTGATTTGCTCATTCGACCTAGCTTTCGCGGTATTGAATAATCACAAATCAAGTCCTTCCATCCTGCCCGCTAGTTACAAAACCAAAAACACGTAATGAAAACACATATGGTGAAGTCAGATATCAGGCAAACAGATTGTATTCACAGCCAAGCTGTATGTAACAATAAGCAAACTTATCTGTTGCCAAGAAAACAATCCTTCTTGAGACTTCGACAAGCAAGGGGTGTAGTGATGATATTAGCCTAGTCTTTGGTTAGGCTTAGAATTGCTTCATGCTGACATCGAAGGACATCGATCTGGTCCATGATTTTTGACAGAATACTTGATTCTTGGATGAAGATAGTCAGTTCCTATGACTTCTGTGTAATAATGGGTCACTTTTATAACTTAGTGACAACTTCAGGCACATTCATATTGATGGAAATCCCTTCCATTCATGAAAACGTTTGGCAGACGATGCGTGCCGCCATTTTGAAAAATAGTCCTCGACTCGTTAGGCGCTCTTCGGCTTGTAAGGCAGCCAATCTCTTGGCCCCCAGAAACTGGTACGGGTAATTTTAAGAATATTATTATTACTTCAGGAACCGTCCTCCCGACGTCCTGTGGTAAGAGTGCATTAGACTTAAGGCTTGACACTCCTTATTACAGTGGCCTGCTGAATACCCTCCAGGGTTCTCCTTGTATATTCCATTTCAGGAATTATAATATATATTTAAATATGGCCAGTCACACACAATCTCCCTGGCCCGCACCTCAGGTACTCAGTAACAAGGCCTAACTTCTTGGCACAGTTCATATATTTATTAACACAGTACTCCACATTGAGTATGGTATGACATCGTAGCTTTTACTAGCACATGTCTCTACTGTCCTTGATTCTGATACTCTCAGTTTTAATGGAACAGTCAACTTACGTGCCCAAGAATTCCATACACACTGCTAAGACTAATCTGACATTATACCGTTAATGAAAGCATGAGGCAGTGATGGTAATCGATCTTGCAGGTGCAATATAAAGATGCCCAAAGCCAATTAACCTATTCTAAAAGCAGGTCCTACTGGACACATTCCATGCATACTGGTCAAACGACACAAGCAGACTGCCGGTTAGAGACGCTAGCTTGTCCCAAATCAAAACTGACGTCTGCTGTCAATTCAAAGCAGGAGTCAAGACGTCACTTCCTGCACCCACGGGATACCGTGTGTAAACAATATATATCAGGAAGTGATCGAATACAAAACGTGATATGATATTTACTCATATCACCACCTCCACGTGGTGGTCCTGGAGACAGGCTGCATCACTGCAGTCTGGCTGAGGAGTAGGGATCGAAGAGAGAAGGCAAACCCTGTCCCCAAAAATGCTGTGCGGAAGTTAGATGTGTCAGCCGAAAGGCGCAAATACAGCAGCTTTGCTGTAAACGGACACAACGCAACCAACGTCCTTTTCAGAACGAAGGGGAAGAAGAAGAAGAATATGAGCAACAAAAATCACCATCAAAATCTAACTGTAAGTAAATTATAAGATGCTGTGGAAAGAAAACAACTTATGTCTCTATTTTCCTATACACCAACAGGACGTACTACACACTCTAGCTAGAGTTAGACTAAGATTCTATAACAGACGTTAGTCTTCATTCTAGACTCAAAGACTCAATCTCGGACCTAGCCACCAAGCTGTCGTACGGAAGGTTAATTGTTTTATTTGCCCCATCTAAGTAGAGTAGACGTCGACAGATACGCGAAAAAAGGTATAGAAAATAGATTTCACAGGTGGTAGATTGACTGTTATGACTGACAGGTCACGAAGTTTGTAAACACTGTGTTAACTCGTGTTAAAAGGAAAGAGGCGTGACGAAAGAGTAGCTGTGTAAGTGAAGACAGACAATATAATGTATGTTTTTAGCTAGCAAATTACAGAGCAGCGATGAGGTTACAATAGGCTGTCAGATTACTGTACATTTTTTCCCCTTACACGACACAACTTCCTTGATTACATACATCATCTGACATTCCCTCATAATGCCGACATCCTGAGAAATTGAGAGTATATCAGCGGACACATTTATTTGAGCATCTAGCTCACAGAGACACATCTCTCCACCTTGAAAACACAATCCTAAAGACCCGCAGCAGACGATACTCACTTCTGCATCTTTGTACGCGTCTGCCTGCATAAATTATATTACGTCATTGTTTTCTGCGGTGTCTTTTCGTTCACAATCCCTGTCGTTTGAACACGACAGCGATTCACATAAGCAAACAGGTCGTGGTGCGCAAAAGAAGATGTAACAATAGGGCATACCTTTACAGAGTTTACTGTTATTAAGATAGATCTCAAAAGCTCATAGGTTTCCGACCACTGCATTAGGGTTGTGTTGCAAGCACTGGTAAGAAATAAAGATACACAAATCTTGGGTTCGAGTCCCTGCTAAGTCTGTGACTGCTGTTCTTTTTGTATTATCTAGTTTTCTACTTCTTAACTTCTGTTGAGTGCCTGCAACATAGCCCTTTATGAGTATTATTTACTGACCTAGTCGGCAGCGGTGGTACGTTATGTCTCGCTATAATAGACCAGATTAGATCATTAACATGTTCACGTCTAGTATTGACATAAATACACCGTTCTCTAATAGACGACATGACTGAGGATCTATGAGATAGTTAACACGAGTACACATCTAGTATTGACATAGGTACACCGTTCTCTAATAGTCGACATGACTGAAGACCTATGAGACAGTTAACACGAGTACACGTCTAGTATTGACATAAATACACCTTTCTCTAACAGACTACACCATACCAGAAAAGACACCTGGAGTCACTTACTAAAAAGAACAATAACGTAAACAATAACACCAACCAAAGTGAACAGTCATAATCTGGAGGAATAATACAGAACAATGCATACATGTGGCTGGCAACTACATCATGTTTATTTAATTGGTACAGAAACCACCACTAGAAGATACCATGACTGCTTTAATGAAGGCTGTCTGTAAGATGACCAGTTGTAGTTGTTGATCCATGTTCCCTAGGGTGCTTTAGGACAATGAATGAATACATAACTCTTACATAATCAGAAAATATATAACACATTACATAAAACTTAAATAATCAGAAAATATATAACACATTACATAACTCATACATAATCAGGAAATATATAACACATTACAAAACTCTTACATAATCAGAAAATAAATCACAGATTACATAACCCTTACATAATTATGAAATATATCACACATTACATACCTCTTACATAATGAGAAAATATATAACACATTACATAATTGTTACATAATCAGGAAATATATCTCAAATTGCATAACTGTTACATAATCAGGAAATTTATCACACATTACATAACTCTTACATAATCGTGAAGTATATCGCACATTACATAACTCTTACATAATCATGAAATATATCACACATTACATAATTCTTACATAATCAGGAAATATATCACTGATTACATAACTCTTACATAATCAGGAAATATATCACACATTACATAACTCTTGCATAATCACGAAATATATCACACAATACAAAATGCTTACATAATCAGGAAATATATCACACATTACATAACTCATACGGAATCAGGAATATATCAAATTACATAACTGTTACATAATCACAACATAAATCACACATTACATAATCAGGAAATATATCACACATGACATAACTCTTACATAATCAGGAAATATATCAAACATTACATAACTCTTACAAAATCAGAAAATATATCACACATTACATAACTCTTACATAATTAGGACATAATCACACATTACATAATCCTTACACAATCCGGAAATATATCACACATTACATAACTCTTACACAATCTGGAAACATATCACACGTTACATAACTCTTACATAATCAGAAAATTATTCACACATTACATAACTCTTACATAATCAGGAAATATATCACACATTACAAATAGCCTTCTGATATAACCGACAGATCCAAGCACATGGTTAATATTTGAAATAGATGCCCTGCTTTGAAACGTCATAAACACCGAACCAAATAATAAGAAGTAAACATAATGACGTCTTTTTTGTATACGATTTTGATACCGATCACCTTCCCATGAGTAGCAAGAATGCTAGCTACTTGGACACAGTCACATCCCAGTATTCAGTTTTTCAGTTTTTATTTATTTATTTATATAGTTTAAAAGTAAGTTCAAACTCTTCGTTAAGAGATAACCCTGGACCGTAAAATATTACAGGACATTTTCTGTTTAATGAAGAACACTAGTTAGTGCTGATGAAACATTGTGTTGTGCACATTTACAACGGAAGTATTGTGGTTGTTTAAATAGTATCATCGAGAGTAGAAAAACAGATAAGTGTTCAATACTTTAAAATGTGCATCAAGTTGAACATCTTTAAAAGTTTTTGACATTGTTCATAGAGAAAAAACAAAAATATTTAAAACGAAAATATAACAAACGCAGTACCTGAAACAAAATATTATTAATAATACAGTTGTTTATAATAAATGAATACAAGTTACAAAGTATGAACGTCTTTTATTTAGTTTAATATTCTTTTCAAAATCGAATTGTTTCCCTTGGAAAGTACACAAGCTACCTCCCCTAACTAGTCAATAATGACGGACAGAGAAATATTTAAAATATTAATGTCGTACGTGACAAGTGTCTGTGGGTGTTTTCGATTGTTTCTTCCCTCGCTCCAGTGTTTCTAGCATTTATTACTTCATCTTCACGATGTTGTAGTTCTACAATCCAGGTGTGTTTGTAATTTTCTTTGTCGCTCTAGTGACGGATTCAGCTACTGCTTACAGTATCAATTGGTTAAGTATTTATTTCCGATGTCAGTCCAATCTGACCAGATGTGTGATCTTTCGCTTATATTAAGAGTATTTTTTTTTTGCTAATTGCTATTACATTTAGACCGCTAGATTGTTATCTCAGTCGTTTTTTTTTTAAATTTTTATTTATTTGCTAGCATTGTTGTAAGCCCTGAGAAGGGCTAATCGTGTAACGGACAGTGAGCTGGTTGTCTGATGTCGTCACGTCGTGCGTTTTTGCTAGCATTGTTGTGTATTCAATTTGTGTATTTATTTATTTTTGCAAGTGTGTTACTTTTATTTCAACAGCTATTATTACTGTTTCGACGGTAGAAATGAAAAGGACACGTCCTTAAAAGGTTAACTAGCAGAAATGTAGATGCATGCGTGTTTTTGGTCGGTTCAGTTTGTGTGTTTACCTCTCGCGTCTGCCGATAGTGTCCCCTTCCTTAGCTGATTTATGACTTTCTTGATGATTGGTCGTATGACCTCTAAAACTGTAATGAGTTATTCGCTCATTACATTCTTCCATTGTCCTGTTTTATTTGATGTGTCAGTGATGATCTGTCTCTCTTGCTTTACGCTTTTGTTTTGTTGGTGGATGACTGAGTGCTTTCTTTTCCTACCTATATATTTATATAACTGTCAGGTGTGTAGTCAGTTGTCGGAGTTGAGTTTTGATGTGTAGTTCCTGTTTACTTGAATGTGTCTTTGTTTTCAATCTATTTCTTGCCTTAATTTTCCGAATCTTTTGGCCGAATACCATCACCAACCAAGAACTGATTTCTCTGAGCAACCAAGAGGACATGCACACCATTATAGCTAGTAGACGCTGGAGTTGAGTTGGCCACGTCCTCAGAAGAGACCCTGATGCCATCCCAAGAACAGCTATGCTATAAACCTATGAAGGAAAGCGAAAGAGGCCAACTAAAAACAACTTAGCGGAGAACTGTGGAGGACAAGATACAAAGAATAAACCAGAGCTGAGGTACTCCACGAAGGATGGCCACTGACAGAGCAAAGTAGATGCAGTTTGTTGCTGCCCTTCAAGTCCTCATCTTTCTAGGTGGTCACAGTAAGATGGCAAAGTACCTTTTTCCAGCTAACAGCGGCTATGGGGGGAGGGGGAGGGGGGTGGGGGCTGCTCACAGAGACAAATGAGAGTCAGAAGTTGGCCATGAGCAAAAACAAAAAAAAATGTTTGAGAACTCCTGGCGTACACAACTAAACAATCCTATCTGGTAGCTGACATCTGTCATTAACAACACAACAAGTACTAACACAACTAAACAATCCTATCTGGTAGCTGACATCTGTCATTAACTACACAACAAGTACTAACACAACTAAACAATCCTATCTGGTAGCTGACATCTGTCATTAACAACACAACAAGTACTAACACAACTAAACAATCCTATCTGGTAGCTGACATCTGTCATTAACTACACAACAAGTACTAACACAACTAAACAATCCTATCTGGTAGCTGACATCT
This sequence comes from Oreohelix idahoensis, assembly GCA_024509875.1. Lineage (NCBI taxonomy): Eukaryota > Metazoa > Mollusca > Gastropoda > Stylommatophora > Oreohelicidae > Oreohelix > Oreohelix idahoensis. Next base: position 22,248 of record JAMPIV010011844.1, on the reverse strand, counting down.
GTCATTAACAACACAACAAGTACTAACACAACTAAACAATCCTATCTGGTAGCTGACATCTGTCATTAACAACACAACAAGTACTAACACAACTAAACAATCCTATCTGGTAGCTGACATCTGTCATTAACAACACAACAAGTACTAACACAACTAAACAATCCTATCTGGTAGCTGACATCTGTCATTAACAACACAACAAGTACTAACACAACTAAACAATCCTATCTGGTAGCTGACATCTGTCATTAACAACACAACAAGTACTAACACAACTAAACAATCCAATCTGGTAGCTGACATCTGTCATTAACAACACAACAAGTACTAACACAACTAAACAATCCTATCTGGTAGCTGACATCTGTCATTAACAACACAACAAGTACTAACACAACTAAACAATCCTATCTGGTAGCTGACATCTGTCATTAACAACACAACAAGTACTAACACAACTAAACAATCCTATCTGGTAGCTGACATCTGTCATTAACAACACAACAAGTACTAACACAACTAAACAATCCTATCTGGTAGCTGACATCTGTCATTAACAACACAACAAGTACTAACACAACTAAACAATCCTATCTGGTAGCTGACATCTGTCATTAACAACACAACAAGTACTAACACAACTAAACAATCCTATCTGGTAGCTGACATCTGTCATTAACAACACAACAAGTACTAACACAACTAAACAATCCTATCTGGTAGCTGACATCTGTCATTAACAACACAACAAGTACTAACACAACTAAACAATCCTATCTGGTAGCTGACATCTGTCATTAACAACACAACAAGTACTAACACAACTAAACAATCCTATCTGGTAGCTGACATCTGTCATTAACAACACAACAAGTACTAACACAACTAAACAATCCTATCTGGTAGCTGACATCTGTCATTAACAACACAACAAGTACTAACACAACTAAACAATCCTATCTGGTAGCTGACATCTGTCATTAACAACACAACAAGTACTAACACAACTAAACAATCCTATCTGGTAGCTGACATCTGTCATTAACAACACAACAAGTACTAACACAACTAAACAATCCTATCTGGTAGCTGACATCTGTCATTAACAACACAACAAGTACTAACACAACTAAACAATCCTATCTGGTAGCTGACATCTGTCATTAACAACACAACAAGTACTAACACAACTAAACAATCCTATCTGGTAGCTGACATCTGTCATTAACAACACAACAAGTACTAACACAACTAAACAATCCTATCTGGTAGCTGACATCTGTCATTAACAACACAACAAGTACTAACACAACTAAACAATCCTATCTGGTAGCTGACATCTGTCATTAACAACACAACAAGTACTAACACAACTAAACAATCCTATCTGGTAGCTGACATCTGTCATTAACAACACAACAAGTACTAACACAACTAAACAATCCTATCTGGTAGCTGACATCTGTCATTAACAACACAACAAGTACTAACACAACTAAACAATCCTATCTGGTAGCTGACATCTGTCATTAACAACACAACAATACAAGTACTAACACAACTAAACAATCCTATCTGGTAGCTGACATCTGTCATTAACAACACAACAAGTACTAACACAACTAAACAATCCTATCTGGTAGCTGACATCTGTCATTAACAACACAACAAGTACTAACACAACTAAACAATCCTATCTGGTAGCTGACATCTGTCATTAACAACACAACAAGTACTAACACAACTAAACAATCCTATCTGGTAGCTGACATCTGTCATTAACAACACAACAAGTACTAACACAACTAAACAATCCTATCTGGTAGCTGACATCTGTCATTAACAACACAACAAGTACTAACACAACTAAACAATCCTATCTGGTAGCTGACATCTGTCATTAACAACACAACAAGTACTAACACAACTAAACAATCCTATCTGGTAGCTGACATCTGTCATTAACAACACAACAAGTACTAACACAACTAAACAATCCTATCTGGTAGCTGACATCTGTCATTAACAACACAACAAGTACTAACACAACTAAACAATCCTATCTGGTAGCTGACATCTGTCATTAACAACACAACAAGTACTAACACAACTAAACAATCCTATCTGGTAGCTGACATCTGTCATTAACAACACAACAAGTACTAACACAACTAAACAATCCTATCTGGTAGCTGACATCTGTCATTAACAACACAACAAGTACTAACACAACTAAACAATCCTATCTGGTAGCTGACATCTGTCATTAACAACACAACACAACAAGTACTAACACAACTAAACAATCCTATCTGGTAGCTGACATCTGTCATTAACAACACAACAAGTACTAACACAAACTAAACAGTCCTATCTGGTAGCTGACATCTGTCATTAACAACACAACAAGTACTAACACAACTAAACAATCCTATCTGGTAGCTGACATCTGTCATTAACAACACAACAAGTACTAACACAACTAAACAATCCTATCTGGTAGCTGACATCTGTCATTAACAACACAACAAGTACTAACACAACTAAACAAACAATCCTATCTGGTAGCTGACATCTGTCATTAACAACACAACAAGTACTAACACAACTAAACAATCCTATCTGGTAGCTGACATCTGTCATTAACAACACAACAAGTACTAACACAACTAAACAATCCTATCTGGTAGCTGACATCTGTCATTAACAACACAACAAGTACTAACACAACTAAACAATCCTATCTGGTAGCTGACATCTGTCATTAACAACACAACAAGTACTAACACAACTAAACAATCCTATCTGGTAGCTGACATCTGTCATTAACAACACAACAAGTACTAACACAACTAAACAATCCTATCTGGTAGCTGACATCTGTCATTAACAACACAACAAGTACTAACACAACTAAACAATCCTATCTGGTAGCTGACATCTGTCATTAACAACACTACAAGTACTAACACAACTAAACAATCCTATCTGGTAGCTGACATCTGTCATTAACAACACAACAAGTACTAACACAACTAAACAATCCTATCTGGTAGCTGACATCTGTCATTAACAACACTACAAGTACTAACACAACTAAACAATCCTATCTGGTAGCTGACATCTGTCATTAACAACACAACAAGTACTAACACAACTAAACAATCCTATCTGGTAGCTGACATCTGTCATTAACAACACAACAAGTACTAACACAACTAAACAATCCTATCTGGTAGCTGACATCTGTCATTAACAACACAACAAGTACTAACACAAATAAACAATCCTATCTGGTAGCTGACATCTGTCATTAACAACACTACAAGTACTAACACAACTAAACAATCCTATCTGGTAGCTGACATCTGTCATTAACAACACAACAAGTACTAACACAACTAAACAATCCTATCTGGTAGCTGACATCTGTCATTAACAACACAACAAGTACTAACACAACTAAACAATCCTATCTGGTAGCTGACATCTGTCATTAACAACACAACAAGTACTAACACAACTAAACAATCCTATCTGGTAGCTGACATCTGTCATTAACAACACTACAAGTACTAACACAACTAAACAATCCTATCTGGTAGCTGACATCTGTCATTAACAACACTACAAGTACTAACACAACTAAACAATCCTATCTGGTAGCTGACATCTGTCATTAACAACACAACAAGTACTAACACAACTAAACAATCCTATCTGGTAGCTGACATCTGTCATTAACTACACAACAAGTACTAACACAACTAAACAATCCTATCTGGTAGCTGACATCTGTCATTAACAACACAACAAGTACTAACACAACTAAACAATCCTATCTGGTAGCTGACATCTGTCATTAACAACACTACAAGTACTAACACAACTAAACAATCCTATCTGGTAGCTGACATCTGTCATTAACAACACAACAAGTACTAACACAACTAAACAATCCTATCTGGTAGCTGACATCTGTCATTAACTACGACAACAGGTACTAACACAACTAAACAATCCTATCTGGTAGCTGACATCTGTCATTAACAACACAACAAGTACTAACACAACTAAACAATCTTATCTGGTAGCTGACATCTGTCATTAACAACACAACAAGTACTAACACAACTAAACAATCCTATCTGGTAGCTGACATCTGTCATTAACAACACAACAAGTACTAACACAACTAAACAATCCTATCTGGTAGCTGACATCTGTCATTAACAACACAACAAGTACTAACACAACTAAACAATCCTATCTGGTAGCTGACATCTGTCATTAACAACACAACAAGTACTAACACAACTAAACAATCCTATCTGGTAGCTGACATCTGTCATTAACAACACAACAAGTACTAACACAACTAAACAATCCTATCTGGTAGCTGACATCTGTCATTAACAACACAACATGTACTAACACAACTAAACAATCCTATCTGGTAGCTGACATCTGTCATTAACAACACAACAAGTACTAACACAACTAAACAATCCTATCTGGTAGCTGACATCTGTCATTAACAACACAACATGTACTAACACAACTAAACAATCCTATCTGGTAGCTGACATCTGTCATTAACAACACAACATGTACTAACACAACTAAACAATCCTATCTGGTAGCTGACATCTGTCATTAACAACACAACAAGTAATAACACAACTAAACAATCCTATCTGGTAGCTGACATCTGTCATTAACAACACAACAAGTACTAACACAACTAAACAATCCCTTCTGGTAGCTGACGATGTCATAAACTAAGACAACACAACAGGTACTAACACAATTAAACAATCCCTTCTGGTAGCTGACATTGTCATAAACGAAGACAACACAACAGGTACTAACACAATTAAACAATCCCTTCTGGTAGCTGACATTGTCATAAACGAAGACAACACAACAGGTACTAACACAATTAAACAATCCCGTCTGGTAGCTGACGATGTCATAAACGAAGACAACATAACAGGTACTAACACAATTAAACAATCCCTTCTGGTAGCTGACATTGTCATAAACGAAGACAACACAACAGGTACTAACACAATTAAACAATCCCTTCTGGTAGCTGACGATGTCATAAACGAAGACAACACAACAGGTACTAACACAATTAAACAATCCCTTCTGGTAGCTGACATTGTCATAAACGAAGACAACACAACAGGTACTAACACAATTAAACAATCCCTTCTGGTAACTGACGATGTCATAAACGAAGACAACACAACAGGTACTAACACAATTAAACAATCCCTTCTGGTAGATGACGATGTCATAAACGAAGACAACACAACAGGTACTAACACAATTAAACAATCCCTTCTGGTAGCTGACGATGTCATAAACGAAGACAACACAACAGTTACTAACACAATTAAACAATCCCTTCTGGTAGCTGACATTGTCATAAACGAAGACAACACAACAGGTACTAACACAATTAAACAATCCCTTCTGGTAGCTGACGATGTCATAAACGAAGACAACACAACAGGTACTAACACAATTAAACAATCCCTTCTGGTAGCTGACGATGTCATAAACGAAGACAACACAACAGGTACTAACACAATTAAACAATCCCTTCTGGTAGCTGATGTCATAAACGAAGACAACACAACAGGTACTAACACAATTAAACGATCCCTTCTGGTAGCTGACATTGTCATAAACGAAGACAACACAACAGGTACTAACACAATTAAACAATCCCTTCTGGTAGCTGACATTGTCATAAACGAAAACAACACAAACAGGTACTAACACAATTAAACAATCCCTTCTGGTAGCTGACATTGTCATAAACGAAGACAACACAACAGGTACTAACACAATTAAACAATCCCTTCTGGTAGCTGACGATGTCATAAACGAAGACAACACAACAGGTACTAACACAATTAAACAATCCCTTCTGGTAGCTGACATTTTCATAAACGAAGACAACACAACAGGTACTAACACAATTAAACAATCCCTTCTGGTAGCTGACATTGTCATAAACGAAGACAACACAACAGGTACTAACACAATTAAACAATCCCTTCTGGTAGCTGACATTGTCATAAACGAAGACAACACAACAGGTACTAACACAATTAAACAATCCCTTCTGGTAGCTGACGATGTCATAAACTGAGACAACACAACAGGTACTAACACAATTAAACAATCCCTTCTGGTAGCTGACATTGTCATAAACGAAGACAACACAACAGGTACTAACACAATTAAACAATCCCTTCTGGTAGCTGACATTGTCATAAACGAAGACAGCACAACAGGTACTAACACAATTAAACAATCCCTTCTGGTAGCTGACGATGTCATAAACGAAGACAACACAACAGGTACTAACACAATTAAACAATCCCTTCTGGTAGCTGACATTGTCATAAACGAAGACAACACAACAGGTACTAACACAATTAAACAATCCCTTCTGGTAGCTGACGATGTCATAAACGAAGACAACACAACAGGTACTAACACAATTAAACAATCCTTTCTGGTAGCTGACATTGTCATAAACGAAGACAACACAACAGGTACTAACACAATTAAACAATCCCTTCTGGTAGCTGACATTGTCATAAACGAAGACAACACAACAGGTACTAACACAATTAAACAATCCCTTCTGGTAGCTGACATTGTCATAAACGAAGACAACACAACAGGTACTAACACAACAACACAACAGGTACTAACACAATTAAACAATCCCTTCTGGTAGCTGACATTGTCATAAACGAAGACAACACAACAGGTACTAACACAATTAAACAATCCCTTCTGGTAGCTGACGATGTCATAAACGAAGACAACACAACAGGTACTAACACAATTAAACAATCCCTTCTGGTAGCTGACGATGTCATAAACGAAGACAACACAACAGGTACTAACACAATTAAACAATCCCTTCTGGTAGCTGACGATGTCATAAATGAAGACAACACAACAGGTACTAACACAATTAAACGATCCCTTCTGGTAGCTGACATTGTCATAAACGAAGACAACACAACAGGTACTAACACAATTAAACAATCCCTTCTGGTAGCTGACATTGTCATAAACGAAAACAACACAACAGGTACTAACACAATTAAACAATCCCTTCTGGTAGCTGACATTGTCATAAACGAAGACAACACAACAGGTACTAACACAATTAAACAATCCCTTCTGGTAGCTGACGATGTCATAAACGAAGACAACACAACAGGTACTAACACAATTAAACAATCCCTTCTGGTAGCTGACATTTTCATAAACGAAGACAACACAACAGGTACTAACACAATTAAACAATCCCTTCTGGTAGCTGACATTGTCATAAACGAAGACAACACAACAGGTACTAACACAATTAAACAATCCCTTCTGGTAGCTGACATTGTCATAAACGAAGACAACACAACAGGTACTAACACAATTAAACAATCCCTTCTGGTAGCTGACGATGTCATAAACTGAGACAACACAACAGGTACTAACACAATTAAACAATCCCTTCTGGTAGCTGACATTGTCATAAACGAAGACAACACAACAGGTACTAACACAATTAAACAATCCCTTCTGGTAGCTGACATTGTCATAAACGAAGACAGCACAACAGGTACTAACACAATTAAACAATCCCTTCTGGTAGCTGACGATGTCATAAACGAAGACAACACAACAGGTACTAACACAATTAAACAATCCCTTCTGGTAGCTGACATTGTCATAAACGAAGACAACACAACAGGTACTAACACAATTAAACAATCCCTTCTGGTAGCTGACGATGTCATAAACGAAGACAACACAACAGGTACTAACACAATTAAACAATCCTTTCTGGTAGCTGACATTGTCATAAACGAAGACAACACAACAGGTACTAACACAATTAAACAATCCCTTCTGGTAGCTGACATTGTCATAAACGAAGACAACACAACAGGTACTAACACAATTAAACAATCCCTTCTGGTAGCTGACATTGTCATAAACGAAGACAACACAACAGGTACTAACACAACAACACAACAGGTACTAACACAATTAAACAATCCCTTCTGGTAGCTGACATTGTCATAAACGAAGACAACACAACAGGTGCTAACACAACAACACAACAGGTACTAACACAACAACACAACAGGTGCTAACACAACAACACAACAGGTACTAACACAACAACACAACAGGTACTAACACAACAACACAACAGGTACTAACACCAACTACTAATTGAACTTAATCTAAACCAAGGATGGCCAACTAGAAGATATTCAGGACCGTAATATACTGTAGCACATTAAAAACGCACCACCGGTATAATCCAGGAACAGAGTGTCAAATGTAAATATAAGTGTTTACAAGTTTACATATTTGGAATCTTTATTCATTTTCCTATCAAACCATGCTGGTCATTAATTTGTACATTTGATTGTTATGAAATTCATTGCATTCTGTGCAAGCAAGGGAGAAAACCAAAAATGCAACCAATAAAAAAATTCATTAACACTATCCTCAGTATCTGGTATATCCACCGTGTGCTTGCAAACAAGCTTGGCAGCGGCTCCTCATGAAACGCACAAGTCTCTGAAGGAAATTCCGGGGAATCAAGTCCCATTCACGTGTAAGAGCAGCTTCGAGCTGTTGCAGATTAGCTGGAGAACCTTGCCTGTAGACTCTGCGTCGAAGCTCGTCCCACAGATGTTCTATAGGGAACATGTCTGGTGATAGGGCAGGCCAATCAATCGTCACAATGTTCTGCTGCTGTAGATATTGCTGCGAAGTGCATGCGGTGTGCGCACGTGCATTATCCTGCTGGAGAAGCTGCAAGTCTGGATAATTTGTGAACGCAGGAGCAACCAATGCATCCAGAACCTCATCTCGATATGTCACAGCATTTACATTTCCACGGAACACGTGAAGAGGCAAGCGATGGTGAAAACTGAATCCTCCCCAAATGTGAATACTGCCACCTCCAAATCGGTTGTGCTGACGAACACAGCAATCTGCAAAGCGCTCTCCACACCGTCGCCAAATCGGCATACGTCCACCAGCAAAGGATATGTTGAATCTGCTCTCGTCTGTGAATAGGACAGCATTCCACTGCAGTCTAGTCCATCTGACATGTTGCTCTGCCCATTGCAGGCGCTGCTGACGATGTCTGTGAGTCAAGTTTTTGCCCAACATAAGGTCGTCTTGCAGTAAGGCCTGTATTTCTGAGTCGTCGTATGACTGTCATTCTAGTGACTTGCCCACGTCTACCCACTATTGTCACGAAAGGTTTGAGATGTTATAAGAATGTAAGATATCCTGGACAAAAAGATGTATCCGATGATACCAGGATAGTGCCAGATAAGAGACTGGTCTTACAAGAAATACACCCTTTTCTGACAAGAATAGGGTGTATCGACATCAAAGGTTAGAATACAGCTGTATAAACCTCCAGGTGTTAAAAGGATATGTCCTGAAAATCTATTTGCCCCTTTCGTAGATTCTCCTTTGGTAATATGTGGTATTATCTATTATTTATGTTGTGTATGTTGACAAGTTGTTCTAGGGGTATTAAAGATGGTCTAACTCTCAATATAAAATAAGTATCAATCAAACTTGAAACGTTAATGCAAATAATTTCAGCAAGTCTGATGATAAATATGTACAATTTATTTAACTTAACCCGGTTCTCTTTTCGGTTAGGTAAATTAGGAAAACTCAAAGGTATTTACATCATGAAATAAATAAACATAGAAACTTAATTTATGAAACATAATCTTGTACTGAAGTTTCTATTGTCTTCTACACTGATGAATATTTTACTTTACTAAAATGTCACTGAATTTGACTGTGAAGTGTCATAAAATTAACAAGTGATACAACGTAAAAATATCTCCAAAGGATAAAATGTAAGGATAAAAACATAACGCGTAAGCTGCTGATAGTACATGATCGCCCTGACCGCGGGTCATCACCCTCCATAAAAATTGACTTGTTAGACGGGAAATCAAAACGGTTACCACTTGGAGGGATGAGAACGGCGGATCAAAAGGAAAAAAAAAATATGACTGAAAAAAATTGCGTGAGACTAGCAAGGCTAAGGAGACGCACTTGGGGGGGGGGGGGGGGGGGGGGGGGGGAAAACGGAGGAAAAAAATTCACGTCCCCAAATTGACACGAGGTACGGAAACGGACGCTTTTGCGATACCAAGCCTTTGATTTGAATTCAGCGGCTAAACGCAGATGCTTGAAATATTACAAAATTTAAAAAGTAACTTTTCTTAATATTAATGTTAGGAATATAAAAATTAGCTGGCCGGATGGCCCATTCTGAGCAGTGAAATAATATGTTTTTAATTTTACAGACGGATAGATAATAATGAAAATAATGACAAAAGACAGTGTTGTTCACAACAGCGAAAGACTGCATTGAATCAAAAGTGTCGCTATTTGCACAAAAAATCGCGACCTTGAGACGCAGGTGTTCAAATCTACTTAGCATGGAAGAGAAGGGATATTGGTGGAAGCTGTGTCTAAAAATAACTTTTATCGACAAAATTTTGGAGGGGAGAGAAAGGTTGGTTCAAAAATCAAGTACGTTTTTGTGAAAACGCAAGTAGAGACGGACAGACTAACAGATAAAAATCCATACTTGACTGAAGCATGACTGAAATGACTTTAGTGTAGGAAATTTGAATTTAAAAAAACCAAGGCATTGATTGGCCACAGACAATCATATTATCCGCGCTCAGACGAGCTTTTTTGCCATTTCTCAATAGTTGTCCAGTGATAGACACAGTAAATTTCAAGTGTGGTGATTTCCAAATGAAATAAATTGAAATAAGTTCAGGGACGCCATACTATAGCCAGCAGCTCAGCTGAGTTTTGCTAGCATTTCTGTGTTCTTTATTCATAATCTGAGCTGTGAGTTCGATCTTGACACTAAGGTGGTGTCAAAGGCTGATTAATAATTGAAGTGAGGACCCGTGCAGTGTACATTTCGGCAGAACATCTTTGTATTGTTCAAGCACGGAGAGGTGGGGCCATCATATTCCAGCACCAGAACAAATCTGGCAAAGTTAAGTAGGCTAGCTGGCCTGCTGAACTTACACCAACTTCATAAAACTAGCACCCAAGAGAATTTACTACTGAAGCATCCCATTTCCTTCCATCATTAATGGACAATGCTGTGTAGGCATAAACAGGGAGGGATGAAGCCACCCCAACAGCACATCCATTCATAGTTTTCCCAGGAAAATTAACATTACGAACAGTAATACTATAATTAATCTTGAAGATTGCATATGTAAACATCTTTCATTTAACATGCCATTTATTCATGCCATTCATTCATAAATTTCAAAATCTTTGCATAAGTTCTGGCCAAAATAAAACCTTGGTTCAGAACAAATAAATTTAAAAAAAGATTTTCTATTCTAAATTTAACCAGCTGAATTTAGTTCATTGTGTTATAAATTTTATTGATAGTATTAGACTTAATTAATATCTGTGTGTGTTTGTATATGTCCATACAACACATTGCATTCAGTACCCTAGATTTTAACGTAGCCACATTCATTAGTAAAAAAAGATATGTGTGAGGTCATAAAGTGGTAGCACGAAAGGGCCTTCTGTATATTCACAGCTACAATTATCTCAGGAGCCTTCACAGCTGACCTCACGCATCACACTAGGTGATAACACCACCATACAATACCATCAAAATCCACTACATATATTGGGGTCTTGTCCAGGGATAATTAGCATAAACAGTAATATAAGGATCTCCTGGTGGGAGAAATAAATTTAGGGGAACAAAATTGTAAAATTCCCTTAAAATTAAAAGTGTACCTTTAAATTAAAAGGGCAATTAGAAGTTGGTGAATCTTCACAGCCAGTAATAATTAATTAGTTAACTGGTTAGTTAGAATTAGTTAGACTATAGTCATAAGAAGTACTTAGTGTATTTACTGGTTAGAGATTTATCTTGTATATTATTATATTGTCTAAAAAGTATGGCGGAGCTAGCAAAATTCCGATCAGCTGCAGTGCTGACCGCAAAGTAGATGGGAATGGATGGTCAGATTTTAATTCAATACGTAACGGCTGAATGTGATAAATATATTGAAAGGGAAGATAGAAAGGTAGCTGAAGAGAAGAGGTTACAAATTGAGGCGGATAGAGAAATTAAGAGGCTGCAGATTGAGGCAGAAGACAAACGACAGCAAAGGGAGGCAGAAGATAAAAAGGCCGAAAGGGAGGCAGAAGATAAAAAGGCCGAAAGGGAGGCAGAAGATAGAAGGTTGCAAAGGGAGCACGAATTACGACTAAGGGAGCTGGAATTACAAGGCCAGGCTCCTGAAAATGGTGCCAGCCCTTTTGCCTCAGATGCTACGCCCAGTCTGGGAGCCTCAAACTCAGCTATGGGGTTTCATTTAGACCATTTTGTTGAAAAAGACGATGACATAGAGGGGTACCTAGGACGTTTTGAGTTATTAGCTACTACATATGGGTTAGAGAGAGAGAGGTGGAGTTTAAAGCTATCACAGGGACTGAGAGGTACTTCTTATGAAGTCTTTGCTAAAATGAACAGGGAAGACCAAGACAATTATGACATGTTAAAGCAGGCTTTGTTATTAAGGTACGAGAAGAATGGTGAATTTTATCGTAAGAAATTTAGAAATGCCAAAACTGTTGTCTGGGGAGACATACCACCAATTCTCTGCTAGACTGGAAACCTATTTGGAGAAATGGACTGCTCTGGGGAAGACCCAAGATCTTAAAGAAATGATCATGATTGAGCAATTGAGAGAGTCCATGGCTCCAGACATGAGAAAATTTCTCATGGAACAAGGTGCAGAGAAGTTGGGAGAGGTTTTAAATGTCGCTGAGAGGTATCAGGCAGCCCAGGCAGAGGTAAGTGGTGCTAAAAAGAAGCACATAGATAATTTTAAAGCTCCACAGCAATTTAATAAATTTGATAATAGAGAGCAGGGAAATAAAGGTAGGACAAACTTTGAGCGGCCAAGAAATGACTATCGCGACAGAAACTCACAGTTCAATGACCAAAAGTTCAATGAAAGAAAACCGTTGAACCAAGGAAAAAGATGGTGTAAATGGTGCAAGAAAGATAACCATAACACCGAATTTTGTAGAAGGAAACCTTCAAACATTGCTGCAATGAAGTCGGGGACGCAAAGATTAAAGGTTAATCCTAATGGACAACAGGAACCTTATCACCCCCCAGTTTGTGAGGATGTTATTTGTAATGGGGCCACCATAAGGTGCCTTTATGATACAGGTTTGGATTATGATTCAGTTGTGAAGTCTAGCCTAGTGGACCCAAGTCAGTATACCACAGAAACAGTGGAAATACAAGGGGCGACCAAGGACATACCACTCATGACACTTCCCATCGCAAGGATAACGGTGAAAACTCGCTATGTGGAAGGAGAAATCAGAGCAGCAGTGATAGATGAACCAATCTACCCTCTGATATTGGGGTGTAGATACGTCTTCTTGGGGAATCCCGAGAAACCTGTGATCATGGCGACAGTGCAGACCAGGTCACAGAAGAAGGAGGAAGAAGGTGAACCTATAAATGCTCATCCAGAGGAGATGAGAAAGGCGCAGGCTGAGGATAGGACACTCAAGCCATGTTTTAAAAAATTGCCCAAATGCCACACACCTCCGAGCAAGGGGGAATATTTCATGAAGAACAAACTATTATACAGGAAGGCCGGAACTGGAATAAATGGTCACAACCAGCTGGTTCTTCCCACCTCATATAGAGATAAAGTGATGGAACTCGGGCATGCGATTCCCTTCAGTGGTCACATGGGGATCAGCGCCACAGGACAGCGTATAGCTTGTCATTACTTCTGGCCAGGGATAACGGAGGATATAAAAAGATATGTCAAATCCTGCCCTGAATGTCAAAGGGTAGCTCCAAAGCACTGGACTGCTCCTGCAACTCTAGGGGAAATGCCCATAGTGGGAACACCTTTTGAGAGGGTTGCAGTGGATATTGTGGGACCTCTCACTCGGACCAAGAGGAGGAACAGTTACATCCTTACTCTGGTGGACACTTGTTCTATGTGGGGAGAGGCGGTAGCCCTGCCATCAATTGATTCAAAACATGTAGCAGAGGCACTACTTACAATATTCACCCGATTAGGATTCCCGCATCAAATCTTGACGGATAATGGATCTCAGTTCAAGGGGAAACTAACGGAAGAAGTTTTTAAACTATTTCAAGCCAGACACTTTCATTGTAGTCCGTACCATCCACAAGGGAACGGCCAGGTAGAGAGGTTCAACGGGACTCTCATTTCTATCCTGAGAAAGCTGGCACACGAAAAACCGGATCTGTGGGATCAATTCCTGCCCGCCGCATTGTTTGCGTATCGGGAGGTACCACATAGTTCAACCGGGATGGCTCCCGCAACTCTGCTATTTGGGAGGCCAATAAAAGGTCCTTTAGAAGCTTTATTAAGGACCTGGACGGATGAGAAGGCGGAAGAACCTGTTACCTCATCTTATCAATATGTGAACGAACTGACCACTCGTTTGAAAGCTGGATGGAAACTGGCAAATGATAATTTGAAACAAGCCAGGAAGAAACATGCAGCATATTTTAATAGGAAGGCAAAGGACCGAGAACTAGCTGTGGGAGAGAAGGTGCTTCTTCTACTACCCGGTAGCCAGAATAAATTACAAATTGGTTGGCAAGGTCCATATACGGTTCTAGAGAAGGTGTCTAGAACAAACTATAAAATTGACAAAAAGGGGAAGGAGAAAGTTTATCATGTAAACTTATTAAAGAAGTATCTGGACAGACCACTCCAGGAAAGCACCCCCTTATTGACCTTGGCTATTGCAACCCAGATGCAAAAGGAACCACTCACCTCACATGAATACCCATTACATCCTTGTGAAACAGCAGCACAGGTAAAAGTCAGTAAGCACCTGACTAAAAACCAGAGGGAGAGAGTTCAACAGGTTCTGGAGGAACATACAGATGTATTAACAGATAAACCAGGCCATACAAATTTGCTACAGTATGACATGAAACTGGTAGACTCAAACCCAATCTGTATGAGAGCCTATTCTATTCCGTTCGCGAAGGAGAAGGCATTGAAGGAAGAAATAGATTATTTGTTGAAGGAGGGGATTATTTCGCACAGTGAATCATCTTTTAGTTCTAGTGTCGTTTTGTTGAGAAAACCGTCTGGGGAACACAGACTGTGCATAGATTACAGGAAACTGAATGCTGTCACAGAAGGACAAGTGGATCCATTACCAGACACAAAACAGTTATTTGCCAGACTGAACAAGGCAAAATACTTTTCAAAGGTGGATCTTAGTAAAGGATATTACCAGATCCCAGTGAAGCCTGAAGTGAGACCTTATTTGGCTTTTAGCACTTCGGATGGACATTATGAATTCAATATGCTACCATTCGGACTGAAAAATGCTCCGAGTGTATTTTCAAGGATGATGCGCAAATTGTTGGATCCCCTGAATAACCCATGTATCACGAATTTCATGGATGATATTCTCGTCGCCACAGAGACATTTGAAGAACACATTGAAGCTCTAGAAATGTTATTTAATAGACTTCGGGAGGCGAACTTAACTGCTAGGCCAACAAAATGTTGTATTGGATGCAAAGAGTTGGAATTCTTGGGACACACTGTATATCAGGGTAACATGACCCCTGATCCTAAGAACTTGGAAAAACTGCAGAGAGCACCTAGACCACAAACAAAAAAAGACGTGCGATCATTCGTGTCGTTATGCGGATTTTATCAGAAATACATCAAAAATTTTAACGCTATTTGTGCTCCTCTGACTGATCTGACTCGCAAGGGACTTCCAGATAAAATTATTTGGACTGCACAATGTGAACTAGCGTTCCAAGAGTTAAAGGAAAAACTCACTAGCAAGCCTATTCTCAAACTGCCTGATTTGACACAGGACTTTGTCTTAAGAACCGATGCAAGTAATGTAGGACTCGGAGGGGCTTTGTTGCAAAGATCATCTTCACCTGATGGGGAACTGAAACCAGTCGCTTATGCAAGCCGCAAATTGAATAAGGCGGAACAAGGATACTCCACAAGCGAAAAAGAATGTTTAGCGTTAATCTGGGCAATAAAGAAGTTTCAAATCTATCTGTATGGTAGGACTTTTGTGGTGGAGACGGATCATCAGCCTCTCGTATTCTTATCTCAGGCTAAGCATGAAAACGCAAGATTGCTGAGGTGGTCTTTATTACTTCAACCTTATCAGTTTAGTATCCAATATATCCCAGGCAAATTGAATGTCGGTGCAGATTTCCTCAGTCGGCACCCCTGTGATCAAAATTAGAGTAATGGCAGACGGGAGGAGAGATTTTATCTATGTGTATCACTGGTTTTAGAACTTGCCGTAGGCATGTTTTCAAGTGGGGAGATGTGTCATAAAATTAACAAGTGATACAACGTAAAAATATCTCCAAAGGATAAAATGTAAGGATAAAAACATAACGCGTAAGCTGCTGATAGTACATGATCGCCCTGACCGCGGGTCATCACCCTCCATAAAAATTGACTTGTTAGACGGGAAATCAAAACGGTTACCATTTGGAGGGATGAGAACGGCGGATCAAAAGGAAAAAAAAAAATATGACTGAAAAAAAATTGCGTGAGACTAGCAAGGCTAAGGAGACGCACTTGGGGGGGGGGGGGGGGGGGGAGAAAAAACGGAGGAAAAAAATTCACGTCCCCAAATTGACACGAGGTACGGAAACGGACGCTTTTGCGATACCAAGCCTTTGATTTGAATTCAGCGGCTAAACGCAGATGCTTGAAATATTACAAAATTTAAAAAGTAACTTTTCTTAATATTAATGTTAGGAATATAAAAATTAGCTGGCCGGATGGCCCATTCTGAGCAGTGAAATAATATGTTTTTAATTTTACAGACGGATAGATAATAATGAAATAATGACAAAAGACAGTGTTGTTCACAACAGCGAAAGACTGCATTGAATCAAAAGTGTCGCTATTTGCACAAAAATCGCGACCTTGAGACGCAGGTGTTCAAATCTACTTAGCATGGAAGAGAAGGGATATTGGTGGAAGCTGTGTCTAAAAATAACTTTTATCGACAAAATTTTGGAGGGGAGAGAAAGGTTGGTTCAAAAATCAAGTACGTTTTTGTGAAAACGCAAGTAGAGACGGACAGACTAACAGATAAAAATCCATACTTGACTGAAGCATGACTGAAATGACTTTAGTGTAGGAAATTTGAATTTAAAAAAAAACCAAGGCATTGATTGGCCACAGACAATCATATTATCCGCGCTCAGACGAGCTTTTTTTGCCATTCCTCAATAGTTGTCCAGTGATAGACACAGTAAATTTCAAGTGTGGTGATTTCCAAATGAAATAAATTGAAATAAGTTCAGGGACGCCATACTATAGCCAGCAGCTCAGCTGAGTTTTGCTAGCATTTCTGTGTTCTTTATTCATAATCTGAGCTGTGAGTTCGATCTTGACACTAAGGTGGTGTCAAATGCTGATTAATAATTGAAGTGAGGACCCGTGCAGTGTACATTTCGGCAGAACATCTTTGTATTGTTCAAGCACGGAGAGGTGGGGCCATCATATTCCAGCACCAGAACAAATCTGGCAAAGTTAAGTAGGCTAGCTGGCCTGCTGAACTTACACCAACTTCATAAAACTAGCACCCAAGAGAATTTACTACTGAAGCATCCCATTTCCTTCCATCATTAATGGACAATGCTGTGTAGGCATAAACAGGGAGGGATGAAGCCACCCCAACAGCACATCCATTCATAGTTTTCCCAGGAAAAATTAACATTACGAACAGTAATACTATAATTAATCTTGAAGATTGCATATGTAAACATCTTTCATTTAACATGCCATTTATTCATGCCATTCATTCATAAATTTCAAAATCTTTGCATAAGTTCTGGCCAAAATAAAACCTTGGTTCAGAACAAATAAATTTAAAAAAAGATTTTCTATTCTAAATTTAACCAGCTGAATTTAGTTCATTGTGTTATAAATTTTATTGATAGTATTAGACTTAATTAATATCTGTGTGTGTTTGTATATGTCCATACAACACATTGCATTCAGTACCCTAGATTTTAACGTAGCCACATTCATTAGTAAAAAAAGATATGTGTGAGGTCATAAAGTGGTAGCACGAAAGGGCCTTCTGTATATTCACAGTTACAATTATCTCAGGAGCCTTCACAGCTGACCTCACGCATCACACTAGGTGATAACACCACCATACAATACCATCAAAATCCACTACCACTTAACTGTCAAATCGAGAAAGTCCCACACTCTCCTGCCGTGGTCGAACACCTCTGTGACTTGCCAGGCAGTGGAACAATGGTGGCTAGCTACAATGACTTCACGAGCATTCGCACCTCAGAGTCCAATCGAGTTATAGGAATCAGATACTTCGGGTAATTTGCAGGATACAATGTTTGCAGGATAAAACCTGAAATGCAAATAATCACAACCTCACAGTTCACTGTGACTAAAATTTCCTTATAATTCATAAGTTGATTCCTCTGTCCATGATTTGCTTCCATACCAAGATTTGGAATAGTATAAAATTACAAGTAATATCTTGATCGATTCATTACAACAAGTCCTGTTAATCCTTCCTTAGGTTCCATGATACATGTCATTCCTTTAACAAATACTCTTTCAAATGTATTACCCAACTTACAGTCGTATGTTTGACATCATTCTCCATTAACCTACACATTTTACAATGCTGGCTTTCGCCTCTAAAATCATCAACACATGGCTTTGCGTTCCAGCAAGCAAATCACATTCGTCCTGGAATATTCTTGACACAGGCTGTTTCACTTTCTAACACACAAGTGCATGAAATCACAGGAAGAATACAAAAAAATATATATATATATATATATATATATATATATATAGACATTATATATATATATATATATATAGTCATTCTTACCCTCAGGCAAAACGCACAGGCTGTTAATGGCTCCTATAGTTTGCGCAACAGATGTGGTTGGCAAAGGTACAATACGATTACAGTTTACCGCTTCTTTCTGGGCAGCTTGTGGTTTAAATTTGTTAGTGGCGTCAAATAGCCAAGGGCAAGTTCTTTTATTGTCACGCCTCCGGCGTATCGGATGACATGGGTGGAAAAAGAAGTAAAGGATCCCAAAATGAGGCATAATTTTTGCCTTCTGTACAATGTATAAAATCTATTTTTTCAATTATTTTCCTTATTTATGCGGCGATTTTTGTCATTTAAAGGTGGACTTACACTGTAAATTATTTTGTATCGTTCTATCTATAAATTATTTAGTTTGCACAATGCATTTAAATGTATGGATGCTTTAACTAGCTAAGTTGGACTAATCCTGATGTAACACAGCTTGTTTACTCGATATTTCTATCTTACTAGACTATTATTCTATAAAGTGTTTACGCCTACCTCTAAAGTAACATTCCCGTTTGTGAATTAAATAATCCTCCCCAGTGATACTTCTTTAATCTTTTCACAATTAAATATTATCGTACAATCACATACACAAAATTGGCTTCTAGGTTTTAGCACAGTACGTTTCCTACCACAATAATAATAAAGGTACGTTTTGATTGGTTATTGTATCAGAGAGTTCCCTACCTATGGCGTGCGGTATGGTCAGATTAGAAAACCGTGTTGTGAGACAGAACTAAAACATGACAGGGCTCCCCATTTAAAAAGCGTGAACCACCTGGTGGAGCTTTCCTGTCTGGATTTACAATCACGGATTTCTCCCAATGGGGATTCAATCTGCATCCCTTCTCTCCTGGTTTCCTGCAGGTGGGTTACTAAAGTAGGCACTACTCAAGAAATCTGCATCAACCCTCTGCGATCCAGGGATAATACTGCATGTCGTGTAAATAAACAACACAGGTGTTGCTGCCTGCCTAATTGCTAATTATTAATCAATATTTACCATTACTCTTCTCTGAGTCTGTTCAATGACATGTCCAGAGATGTTAGATGTTTCTCAAGGTTCCAATATTTATGAGGAAGTCATCTATAAAATTGGTGATAGCTGAGTTGTGTAAGGGATCCAGTAATTTTCTCATCATCTTGGATAAAACACTCGGAGTATTCTCTAATCCAAAAAGCAACATATGAAATCATATTGCCCCTCCGAAGTGATCACAGCCAGCAATGGTCTGAACTCAGGCTTGACTGAAATCTGGTAATGCCCTTATCTAGATTAACTAGTGACTCTGGTACTGTAATTATTTCCCAAATCTAAGCAGAGCCTATGTTCACCAGAGGGTTCTCTCAGCTAAACCTCACTGCAGCGATAATATGATTCATATGGGGAAACGAATTTTCTGCACCAATAAATCAATTCTTCCTGTAGAACTGCTATATAATATATAATCTCAATCCATGTCCGTGTCAAATACTTCCAATGGACTGTATAAGGTTAGCCAACTACCACTGATACCGGTGCCCTCATAATGCTAATTTAATAGCCGTATATCGAAGTGAGCTGAGCATTAGGCCAATTGCCCAATTTCTCGCTCCCAATTTTTCTGGGGTTGGCCCGCATGCAGTTTTCAGTTTCAAGTTGGCTGAATAACCATACTTCTATTTTTAAGCCCGTTCTTTAGAATTCCGAGCAATATTGTGTCGGCGCGGGATGGGTCGTTTCCCCTCTCGGTAACGAGACGGAGAGTTGCCATGGTAAACTGGTTTATTAGAAGACTGAGTGTGGGAAGGTGCTGACCTTGTTATTTTTATTTTCAGGCCTATGTTTGCCCCAATGCGTGTCTAGGTCCTGTTAATTTTCCCAGCTTGGGGATGTCACCGTGCTACATGTGTTACCGGCATTCACAAAAGAGCAATGTCTTCAGCTATGCCTGGCCAATAAATGTTTACAGATGCCCGTTGACAGGTGGCACCAATTTTTTTATGTCCACCGTCTGATTCAACATGTGCTAATTCCAAAACCTTTTCCCCTATATGAAGAGGGTTAAAACAGCTGTCCATATATCGTTTTGTCCTGCTCCAGCTTTCCTGTAAAGCAGTCCCTCATTTCACATAAAAATTGTCCTTTCTTTAGGGGTGTTATGGCTGTTTGGCAATTTGCCAAAGTAAGGTTTTAATGTTTTATCTTTAGTCTGGGCCTTTCTCATCTTGTTAGGATGAACTTTTAGTGGTGTTCCCTCCTCCTTCCTGGGACTTGACCTGATCTGGAGAGTTGCCATGACCATAGGTTTTATTGGGTTCCCTAGGAAATCATATCTCCTTCCTAACACCAGCGGGTAATTAGGATCATCACGCACTGCTGCACTGATCACTCCTTAAACGTAGCGAGTCTTTACATTGATTCTGGCTATAGGAAGTGTTATGGTAGCTGTTCCCTTTAATGCCCCTTGTATCTCCACTTTTTCTGTGATATACTGATCAGGGTGCCCCAGAGTTGCACTCACAACTGAGTCAAATTCCAATCCTGAATCATTAAGGCACTTAATAGTTGTACCACCACACGTTAATTCGTTACAGATGTGGGATGATGGAGATGTACCTGACTTGCTGTCGGTTCCTCCCTGCCCTTTCCCACTGTTATCAGTCATGCAGCGTGATATGGAGGGACTTTTCTATCACATTCAATTGTATTGTGGTTGCTGCTCATTTTGAAAATTTTTGCACCACTTATCTTCCTGTCAATAGGGTTTTTAACTCCGTTTCTTTTCTTGTACCTGAGGGTTTCATGTTTCTATGCCTATAAAATCGTGTTTGTCATAGTCTTGTCTGGGGTGTGTCTGTATTGGTGGCCTCTATTATCAAACTCATCTTGGTTTTGTGGGGGCTTTACTACTATCTCCTACCTGCTTCTTAATAATTGTACTGCTATATCTTTCTGGGCTGCCTGATATCTCTCAGCAACTGTTTTAAAATCTCCCCCAGTCTCTCTGCACCTAGTTCCATAGAAAATGTTCTCATGTCTGGAGGCATAGACTCTCTTTACTTGCTCCATCCTGACCGTTTCTTTTAGGTCTTGACATTTCCAAGAGTAGTCACACTTCACCAAGTAGGTTTTTTCCTAATATTGCAGACCCCGGTCCCAAGTTCCCCCTTGAAAAGTAGCTCTAGCATGTTCTTATATTTCTTCCTATTTATATT